>JAVTVY010000704.1:0-34199 GCA_036873755.1 Hanleya hanleyi
GGAATGTCCGGTAATCTTAGGGAGCGTGTCAAAAGTTTTGACGCGAACGCGTTCATATTTGAACGTTCGACTGTTCATTTCCGCATGCGTCAGGCCGTTCATTTTACACATCAGCGTCAGGAAATGAACAGTCGAACGTTCATATTTGAACGTTCATTTTTTTGAACGTTCATTTTTGAACGTTCATTTTGAAATGAACGTTCATTTTTCAATGCACTCTGACATTCATTTTCGCACGTTCGTTTTCGCATGTTCATTTTCTCAAGTGTATTTATTTTGCACTAGCTTTCGTAGGTATATAACCCACTTCCTCTGACGAAGTACTTTCGTTCTTTCAAAGCAATTATGGCAAAGATTTGACGTTTATCTACAACAAATTCAATAAATGTATTTAATATAATAAAAGTGGATCTTTCGTACATATTCTGGGGAATTATTTACCCGGAATTATAGAACAGCGAAACTGACTTGAAACAGAAAAAGCCAACACACGTATTTTCTTATATAAACAAAGATCAATTAACAGTTATCTATTTTACAGCATTCAACGATTTCAGATAATTTATGATAATAATAGGTGGCGACAAAACACTGAAGCCGTGACCGGGAAAAGTAGGCCCCTAACAGAGAAACAATTCTATCATTGTCCTTCCATATATCATCCGTTTATTAAACAAAATCGCAGACATCGGACACACCACTCTAGGTTTTACAGAATGCATTGAATACATGTATATAAACAATGCAAAGCACATGGTAAGTTACAATAAATTTTATAACAGAGGAAGGCCGCGCTGCGGGAAAGTAGATCTGACTCCACGCATTTTATAATAGTATACATCGCAAGGCAGGTTTCTGTATGCAACCGACTTTGAGCTCTCACCCTTTCTGGGCCCCCGCCGACGGGGGCCCACGTGCGTTACGCACGATCAATATACAGAGCAGGTCAGACAGGACGATGGGGGACGCCTAGGGATTTAGCATATACGGTTGACAAATAAGTTAACAATCGCGATCAACATCCGTCGAATGCCATGTATCAAATTTGTTATATAAATGTCATACAAATACGTAATATAATAATGTGTGGTTTGATATTACAACGAAGTCTTTATTTGTCTATCAAATTTCTTCAAATTACGAACAGGGGCTTAATTCACCAACTTGTTCACCCGATTATTGTATCATTCTTTACGATATTTGGTCACATCGGACTTTTAATAAAACCAAATCAGTATGGTGATATTTCTCTGTCGAAGTTTAATATTATATAGTTCGTCTCGTTTGCTCCCCAAAAATAATACACGCGGCGCGTTAGTTCCTGTATGTCGCTCGTTCCCGGTAAATAATTCCCCGGAATATGCACCAAAGATCCACTTTTATTACATTAAAAATTTTTATTAAATTTGCTGTAGATAAACGTCAAATCTTTGCAATAGTTGCTTTGAAAGAAGGAAAGTACTTCTTCAGAGGAAGTGGGTTATATACTACGAAAGCTAGTGCAATATAAATACAGTTGCGCTGCCTTTTCGAGTGTTCTGTTTTCGTTTTGTTTTGTTTTTTTTTAATTCTAATAAGAGTCGACACACGATAGCCGTATTGTGAGCCCTTCAGCGATTTCTGACACCTATCATACATAATAATTTGAACGTTCAAAAAAGACCGTTCTTTTTCTGACGTTCATTTTTTCTGACGGGGTAGTGTTCATTTTCTGACTGTCGAACGTTCGTTTGCTGGAAGAAAAAGAACGTTCACCTGTTCATTTTCTGACGCATTCTTTTAGTTTGAACGTCAACACTTTTGACACGCTCCCTTAAGGTAAGACCCGGTCATCTCCGGGAATGTCCGGAGATCAGTTGAACACAGAGTTCAATCTTCCACCATCAGGGTTTTAGCCATCCATACATTATGCATCATCATACAGGCAGCGATACTATGGACACTCATTAGCCAAGCTAATACAGCGCCTTGTGACCCATCCCGGTCTTGACCAATCTCAACGTCGCTAAACGAGAACCTAGATTATACACCGTACTTAATATGATCGGTTGAAAATATCACGGTTTGCATCTGGTGTAAGACGGAGATATATATACTGGGACCTGATAGTCCCAATAGGAACCCACTCATGGGTATTTTTCGTGACAGTATGGAGTGTAGCATATTATTTTTGTTTTGTTTTACGCTCAGGAATACGATGTGAGGGGTCTCGAGGCCATGGGATAAATTTTACTGAGAAGCTCTAGTCCGAATGGGTCGTGTTGAGTATCATATTGAAGCACTCGTGGGGCTGCCCCGGGCTTGGGTGGGGTATCCTGGATATGTCGCCGATTTGCGCATGCGTGGACAGAGAATTATGGAGAATGGGCATTTGAACGAGCATCCGTGGTCCGATTGGGTCGTGTGAAGTGCCAGTTTGAAGCACGTCGCACGTCGCGTTATGTATTATTTTCAGAGCAGAACATCCATTTTCCACTTTCCTATAAGCACAAATGTCTATAATGTGCCGTATTTGATTGGTCACAAATGGCTCTGTTCAAGAACAAACTTGATCAGATGTTAAGGTATTTTAGATGCCGGAGAATATCGCAAACTAGGCGAGTCATAATATTAGATGACTGTATACTTAACCTGTCAGTGACACAGTTGAAATGACAGAAGTCCGCCACTAAGAGTCCAACTACTGGATCGGTTACAACTACATTTGTTGTAAGAATTGTAAAAAAGCTTAGATGTGTGGAACAACAGCTACCCTGAATATTATTCTTGGAACATGAGGTCTTTCTGGCATCATTGATAACTGTTGACAGCTTCTGTCTGACTGGTAGTCAGCATAGTTCTATGTATACTATTATTTATCCTATTCATTTGGTGATAATTTTATTATATAAAGTAGTGTTTGGATCATGGACGCGGAAATTCTTTATTGGACGACGGCTGAATATTGAATGACGTACTAGACTCTTGTGTTGTATTCCATATTATGACATACTATCTTCAATTCGTGTTACTCTCTAAATTGATATCATTTGTCCTTTTTGTCATAATATCTATATCATATATTTGTGCTGATTTTTTAACCTTATAAAGTTATGCTGAGTATTTTCCACTTCAACAAGGACCATTGTCTGCGTTTCATTGGATTACCACTGGATTACCATGCCAGTGGTGCATTCAATTTATACTCCGCATACACTATAATCACAT
Organism: Hanleya hanleyi; assembly: GCA_036873755.1. NCBI lineage: Eukaryota > Metazoa > Mollusca > Polyplacophora > Lepidopleurida > Hanleyidae > Hanleya > Hanleya hanleyi. Next base: position 3,208 of record JAVTVY010000704.1, read on the forward strand.
ATTAGTTAACTAGGAAAGGCAAATAACATCGAGTCAAGTTGAAAATTCCTCATTGGGGATATGAAAATAACCCGAAGGACAGGGGCGGCGGGGGGAATAGCTGGTGATGTGCATGAGTTTAATAGAAGCATTTAGCTTTAAAGTGTTGTAATTGTCTATACACGGAAACGAACAATAGCTTTTTTACCTCCGTCGATCAGACGGAGGTCTAGGAGCGCAACGTGAAATCTCCCGCCAAATAATTGTCATATGGGGAACCCACGACTCATAGTATTTCCAATAGGGATCGTCATGGTTCCCGACGAAATCTTGAATTTTCTTTGGACACAAATGAATGCTTACGTCACAAAAGGTGTGTATCCTTTGCAGCGCTTCCACCGGGTCTCTTTATTCGAGGGTACTAAATTCGCGCGTGTACAGTATAGCTTCGCGCTGGTACAGATTGCCGGTTTTCGACGAAGACAAACCTGCACTTTCATAAAGAGTCAATTTTCACGAAAGAAAAACTCGCATTCCAGATAGTATAATTGGAAACTTCCTCGAGAATCTCTGAATCGGCAAAAAGATAAAGGACGAGTGTCATTCACCAGGATGCGAGTCGGAAGTGAGAAGTCAAATTCAAAGTCAGAGGTCAAAAACGTAAAACTCCGAAGAACTCTCTCGGCTTTTTCTTTTCTTTTTTTTTTAGTTGGGGGGCGAGGGTTGGGGAGATAGCGACTGAAAAAATATATCTTCCCATGCTTCAATCGTTATCTGTGAATCCGATCAACAACCTAGCCGGATAATCTGTCAAAAATTATCCGTCGTCTAGGTAAGGTTGAAGGGTCATCGGAAGTTCGAACTGTGATACAGGCAAAAACTGTTGTTGTTGTAGTCTGGAAAAATAACTCTGCCTCACGAGGCGCTCTCTCGGCTTTTTCTTTTCCTTTTGTTTGAAGATTGGGGGGGGGAGATAGCGACTGAAAATATATATCTTCCCATGATACTTCAATCGTGCGCTCATGAATTCCACGGAAAAGCGGACATTGCTAAGCAGCCCTTTTTCGCATAAAATTCACTCCACATTCTGTCGTAGCCCCTATATTAGCATGCTGTTTGTTCTATTCGCTTCCTATGATCCCCGGGAACAAGCCAATAATAGAGAAGATGTGTTTTAATAGCGAAATATTTTTCCCGCAATTTTTTAACATGAAGAACTCAGGAAATTCTAAATTGTCAAAGAAGAAAAATTGCACTTTACTGAAAACTATACTATTTTGAAACATCTGCAGAAAAGATATGCATGTGGCGGGAGCTGTATACCTTAGTAAAAATAAGAGGTCAAAGTTTTAATTTTCTAAGTAGAAGAGATAAATTCACTCTAGGAATATTTTTTTGAAGTAAATGTGTAATTAATAAAGCACTTTTACCGATAAGATTTAAAAAGCGCACTCGTGATTCCATCACGATTTTTTGTCGATTCCGTCACGGACTAGATTTAACCCCTGGGATGATCCAGTCGCGTTTTTCTCACGATGAAAAAAATCTTATCATCCTTGGGTACTGTATGTTAGTAGAGATGTCATATAAGAATAGTCAGATTGAAACAGAGCAGCAAAAAAATAGACAAGCAACACTAGTCAAGAGTCATGTCCGTTTCAGGTGATTCCGTCACGAACATTTCGAAGCATGATTTACTGAAAATGCTGGATCATCTGTAGATTTTTCATGGATCCGTAAACAGATGTCATATAGAGTAGCAAACTAAACTTGAAATTACATGGGTATGACCACGGAACTTCCGAGTACATGACTTCGAATAAAGAAAAAGTCTTCCCAACGGTGAATCCGTCACGGTGGAATTCATGATCTGTGAATCCGATCAACAACCTAGCCGGACAATCTGTCAAAAATTATCCGTCGTCTGGGTAAGGTTGAAAGGTAATCGGAAGCTCGGACTGTGATACAGGCAAAAACTGTTGTTGTTGTAGTCTAGAAAAATAACTGGCATGCACTCTATGGAGAAGGGCCTCGTGAGGCACAAAATGCAATTTTTTGTTGTTGTTTATCTGCAAATCCGCTCAACTCGATGGGTATCTTTCACTTGTTCTCACAGTTGCCTGGCCTGTGTGATATTGGGTGGTCGAAGTCTACGTATAGTTTTTTTCAATAAATTATGGAAATTAATATAAACATATATTTTTTTAAATAGATTTTTTTATAAGTGTATTTCTCTTCATCTTTGGCTCAATTAAAGTCATTCTTTAAAATGTGAAGCCGAGTTAATACAGTTTTTAATTATCTACCAAACCCTGTCCTCTATGACATAGAATAAAAGAGAAGTTGGGAATAGAACCGCTCAACACAGTCATTTCTAAACATCAAGTTGTACATAAGTATTTTTACTTACTCTGTACAAGCTGAGGGCATTTTTGTGGCTTTTGAAAATTTTGAGATTTTTGCGAGTCTGTCCATATTTAACTAAGCGACGTCCAAGCGAGCTAATGTACGCGCGTTATATTCATATCAAGTATGGTGCGGCTTGTGTTCAATGAGGCTTGGAATGTTTATACAATTAATTTTCTTCTCACTGTTACACAATAAATATTTGCTGCGTGGAATCCAGTCATTTGTTCCATAGGGCAATATTCTCATCAGCCATCACCATTCAATGTGAATGTGATACATGTACAAGTCCATGGTCATTGATACAGTAAGGTGAAGGCGAAGGTGACCTGTAACACCAGTATACAAAATTATACCAAGCGCATTGAATCCTCATCATATGATGTTGAGACAGATCAGAACGAAGTGTCGGTAAAATGAGGTGTGTTTTGAAGAGCATTCTCTCATCAATGATGATGCTATACTGTACACATACAAAATACGAAGTGTTGCTGTGTTGGGCCTATGGCACAAAATCACAAGCAAGTTGGTACAACCAGGCACACAGAATCTCATTTCTGTCGCTAACTCTCATGGGGAGGTGTGGGTGGGATGGGGCCTAATGTCTCAAGCACTTTTCCAGGTTTTCCATCAATATACTCTATTCCATACACCAATATTTCAAGCACGTCAAATGAAACAAAAATTATTTGCTGGGAATGTGACTTTCACGTCCCTGTCTGGACATGCTAGTGAGGAACCCTCAATCCCAGATTAATTACCATTGATGAAGCTAACGTCCAACAAATGCAAAATTGAGCTTGGCATCCGGCCGTATGTTATTCAGTGATGTATTACGCTACGGACCCTGTTGCCTCGACGGAGGTCTTTGCGCTCATCCAGCGCTTGTTAAGTTAAACGTTACTCCAATTGGGTGTCTTAGGCAAATGTAGTGCGGTAACTGGAAAATGTTAAGACATTATTATAATAACATGACCAAACAATACAGATTATCACTAAATAAATCGTCAATAACAACACAACAAGAGAAACTATAAAATATATCAATTCTTCCTTCTCTGTTATGTAAACAAGTGGCCGTCGAGGAATCGGTTCTCTTGCATCACCGCTCTTTTCGCCTAGCAGATGTGTTTTATTCTGCAAAATGGAGGTGTACTACATGTGCTGACCAACAGGGGATTGCAGGGTTTATGTAATGCAGGGAACCATTTTATTTACGTTATTAATCTTGATATTTCATATTCATGTTTTGAGGAAAAAAATTCGATACATCTAACCCCCAGTTTTGAATTTTCACTGTGTCGTTCTCCCTCTTTTTCCTATGACCCCCCTCCCCCATAATTCACACATTGACATACACAACTCCCAGTCGTTGAATTCAACCAAATTTGTTTATCTTACAATTTTGATTTGACCGCCAGTTGTTGCGTAAAGATGTTGGCAAACAGGCGGAGTTGTTTCTAAATCCACAGAGCTGATAGCTAAACGATATCAAAACTGTCTTCGTGTCAAATCACGCTTAATTATTTCAGGGAAAAAATTTGGCGAGGGAGACACCTTATTGCTAGGTTTGCATATACTATAACCATTCCCACATGTCCTCACAATATCTCAGTGATATCTATAGTTAGGTATGAATTGTTATCTTAAGTATATGTAATTCAATGTTGAGATGTCAGTTTGCTCAGACAGTTTGCAGAGCAGTTAAAATTGTGTTTTTTTGGTGAAATTGGGTTATGGAAGCATGCGGTTTTTTTTCTGTCCTCAAATGGGAATATTCGGAGTTCTCGCCAATACAAATGACGTTGGTATAATATAAGCTAGGGTACGTCTCTTAACCATTTCATTCTTGAGTAAGACAACCTTATATTACATGCCATACTTTCGGTCCTCCAATTTCGAAATACTCATATTCACTCAATTTATTCATCCAAGAAAACAGAAGTTAAGTATATTACCAATAACAATCTCGTGTTGCGATTCTTGCTCTCTGTATTTTATCAATTGTAAGTGGATAACACACCACACGTACCAATAGGGCATTATATTGCGGATGAAATGTGGCAAGGAAGAAGACTTTTTTCGATATAATGAAGATATATTATTAGCGAGTAAAATTTTGTAAAAACATTACTCATATTTTATTTACCAAATCTCTGTATTAGTGCAGTAATCTGGCCACTTTGATTAAATTTCCCAAAACGTGATTTTGTTGTCCCAAAACAAAGTTCGATTTGTGCGACTGTATTATCGGCATTTTCCTTTTATAAAATACACAGTTATCTTCTGTTAATAAGAGAAAGCAAACTCAACAAAATACAGCAGATGGCAAGCGAATATTTAAACAGGGTTGTCAATTGGGTAGCTTGTTATACTATGCGTAGTGCATAGTGGGAGCGAAACGTGAATCGTCCAATTATCTATATCAGTAAAATATAATAGAACGGTTGATTTCGGCTTCTATCGGCTAGGAAATCCGGTTTCAGCCATGTCAGGCCAACCAGAGGGCGAAAATTCCTCTATCGGTTGGACACATCGATAACATGTAATATGATCTTCCTGGCTGTAGAACTAAAGAAATCGCCGTGATGTCCATGTCAAGATTAGCAAAATTTTGCCAACAGGATTATGAGCGGCCAATAACTTCCAACGGCGAGGCGCGGATGACCGAGGAGCTTATCGGGATTTCGGCTCATTCGGACCGACAAACGGCTATGGGTGACTTGTAATATCTCCAGTTTATCTGGGGGTTAATATTTTAATGGTGTTTCAAATACCAACGTAAGTAACTGAGCTACCGATTTTAAATAGGTAGATAATAAGTCACGGAAAAGCCGATATTATCCAACTGACGGGTGTAAGAGCCAACATTGGTAATGGCGAGCGATTCAGACCAAACTCTGACTCATAGTGTCATCAGGGAAACGTGCTTAGTCCAGTGCTATTTAATCTGTTTATAAATGACCTGTTGATGGACATGTCAAGTGATCATTCCCCAACGTTATGGGACGAACGAGTGCACTGTCTCGCCTATGCTGATGATATAGCCCTGCTGTCGTTATCTGAGGAGGATTTGCAAAGGAAACTTGATAAGCTTGGTTTATTTGTTGATCTCTGGGGGTTATCTATTAATGTGATAAAAACAAAAGTGGTCGTGTTTGGTCAGAGTCGTGGTAGTAATCTAGTGTTCCACATCAATCAATCCCCCTTAGAATGTGTAAATAAATACAAATACTTGGGGCTTATACTACACAGTAATGGAAAATTTAATCAGGGTATAATTAACCTGGCATCCAGGGCAAGTAAGGCCATGTTTTCATTGCGACAAACAATGTATGAACTGCCTGTTGGTGTAGCGTGCACTGTATTTGATAGTGTAATTCAACCTATCTTACTGTATGGGTCTGAGGTCTGGATCGGATATATGGGAAATACTTGCCTTGATTCTATACTACAAAAGACTGATGATTGTGAGAAGGTACATTTGAGATATTGCAAACAAATTCTTGGCGTTCATTCGAAAGCGATGAATATGGCGGTATTAGGAGAATTGGGAAGAGTGCCTGTAAAATTACATGCACTAATCAAGAGTATTAACTATTTGCTCCACATTCAGTCATCAGACCCGTCCTCCTTGGTTTATAAGAGCTATATGGAACAGGTGGAAGTACAAAGGACAACTAAATGTGATAATTGGGTTACTTCTATGAAAAAGTTGCTCTCAAACACAAGTAGTGATCATCTTTGGGAAAACCAGAAATGTAAAAAGCAGAAGTCCACAATTAAATTCATTAATGGGAAACTTTATCACAGATTTCACGAGATCTGGTCGCAAATCGTCTCGAATTCGTCGAAGTTGAGCACATACCGTATGTTCAAAACCAGGTTGGAGCATGAAACGACGGTGTTGGCTATTCCTAATCGAAAATTTCGGTCAGCACTTATAAAATTAAGAATAAGTGCTCATAAATTGAAAATTGAAAGTGGTCGTTATTCAGATACCTCTCCGGAGAAGCGTCTGTGCTCCACATGTAACGTGGTTGAGTCTGAGATACATTTTCTGTTGTCCTGTGCGAAATATTCGGCAAGTCGGAAATGTCTCTTCGACGTGGTAAGATTACACTCACAATCTGTACTGGTGGGCGGCCCTTGTAGTGACGATACATTTGTCAGACTGATGGCGTCTGACAACCCACACATTGTAAACGCATTGGGCAAGTTTGCTTGGGAAAATCTCCCCACATCTGACTGAGAGGGTACATGTAACTGTCCTCTATTAGTGTGTGTTATTATTTTAACTGTATTTTGTCTTGTTTATTCTCTGTCTGTATATAGATTAGCGTGCCCTTAAGGCCTATAATTTAGCATTGTACATGTATAGCCATGTATGTTTGTGTTTGTATTGCCTTTAGCCCTCGTGGCATAAGTGTGCAAATAAATCTATCTATCTATCTATCTATCTATATACATGTAAAGCCGAGAAGGCTGCAGCCAGTATATTTAAGTACAAAGTTGACATCCAGCCATCCGCCCATGCACAGGCCAGTGGCAACTAACTCGTTTACCTATCAATCCCAATGAATAGATTTCAAAGGCATTGGTTACAAATTAATAATAGGTAGCTGAAATCAATCCTTTAGTTCTGCCTCAAATGCAGGTAACCTATTATTATTATTATGCATTTTTTGCATCCAAATGATAACTGGTTGAACTTAGAAATCGAAACCAGAATTAAAGCTTTTTATGGGCAAATTATCTATAAATATCTGACCTAATATTATAAAGCCTATATATAGGCTAGAACCAAAGTACCGGGGTATCCAAAAGTTCCATTGTTTTCTAAATTAGATCTAATGGACGTCCTTATAACGTCACAGCAATGTAATGAAACAACGCCCCTAAATAACTTCTACACAACGTTTTGTCAATGTTCACCGGAAACGTTGCTGGAACGTTAGGCTGAAACGTCCGTGTTTTACGTTACGGCAACGTTGTGGCAACGTTAATTCTGACCTAACCAAACCACAACTTTCCCACAACGTTGTGAGAACGTTGTGTGTTAGCTGGGTAGAAATTAAATACCAGCGAAGAAGGAGCCAACTGTCGAAGATAAAATATATAACTGGGAATGGGCTGGCATGGAGACGGATTATATTGCATGTTTGTGGTACCAAGTACCGCCGTCTGGAATATAAATAGACGCAGCTGTCGAGGATTACTTAGACGCCGGGAATACCGAAGCACGATGGCACAATAGAGCGATTAAGAACATTTGACCGTACTGTCGTTCCATGGCATCGTTCTATCATGGTATCGCGTCCCACTGTTATGATATCGCAATACAGTCGACAGGCCAAGGGCCTCAGAAACGCTTTTAAAACCCCTCGATGGCATTTTTTGTTACCCATGCTACATTGCATGGTAGGAACAATATAGGAGGGAATACCGCCACGATTTTGGTCAATCAAGCTCATTCTGGGGTCACTTTAGTGTTCAAAAATCGCCTATAACTTAACATCCACCGCATTGTTTGTTACCAATGAGTATCCGAGCTGAATTAGTTGTATGTAGTGTATTGTTCAAGGATGTCATTAAGAATTAAGATCATTTTAGGGTCATTTTTGGGCCAAATGAGGTCAAAAATTGGCGAAAATCTGTTATAAATTTAATATCCACAGGACTAATTGTTACGATTGGGTATCCAAGATGAATTAGTTTAATGTGGTGTGCGGTTGGAGATAATCATAGAGGTTTGCACATTAATTATTAGAATTAAGGTCATTTTAGGTCACTTTTGGGTCAAACAAGGTCAACAATGTGCAAAACTCGTTTATAATTTAATGTCCACAGTACTAATTGTTGAGAATGAGTATTCAAACTTAATTAGTTGTATGCAGTGAAAGGTTTAAATTGGCGATAGATGACACGTTAAGTGTTCTAATTAAGGTCAGTTTAGGGTAACGTTTTTGTAAATGAGGTAAAAGATGGCTACAAATCGGTTATACATTGATATCCACAGTATTAATTGCTACCAATGAGTAAACGGGCGGAATTAGTTCTATGTAGTGTAGGGTTTAAGGCAGGCAAAATAACCATTATATAACCATTATGTTGTCGGGCGGGGAGTATTGAAATAGGCCCAACAATTGACCTGAGATGAGAGATATAGTGCATGTGAAAGTTCTAGTAAATTCCTGCTTCGATCTAGAAATTCTCCTTAAAATTGGCGGATAACATTTAGGAGGTTGTGCAAGAGTTCGAGTGACTCCATATGAACGCCATCTTGAATTTCTCAATCAAGTTTCTAGCTGATGATTGTGCGAATCGAGCCAAACTAGGCCCATAAATTGTCAGATCGATCTATTTTGTGAAGGGGCGTGGCTTTGAGAAATTGTTACTTCTAGCTCTATGACTATGTTATCACAATACATTGAATTATAAGAGCAAAACGAAAATGTCTCGGATGAACCCACATGGTCACCATTTTGAATTTATCGAATGTATTATCAGCCGAAAATTATGCCAACAGAATAAAAATGGCATATTTTTGGGCATATATATAGAAAAAGATTCAAAATGGCCAAACGATGTTAGGCTATGCATAGAGATCCCTCGGTGTTGATAAATTAACTCCGAGCGAGAAGAAAAAGTGTAATTTTCAGATGGCCCCATATGGCCGCCATTTTGATTTTGATAATCAAATCTTGAGTTTTGTTATATCTAAATAGATTCAAAATGAGAATAATATGTTAGACCATGCATAAGGATCCTTCGGTGTTGATAAATTTGCACAACCAGGTAAAAATAATGTCTTGAACTACACGAGCAACATGAAAAATGTGATTTTCAGATTACCTAACATATCCGCCATTTTGATTTAAACTATCATATTGAGGCTGATAATTAAGCAAACAGATTTAAAATAGGCGCGAGATACTAGGCCTTGATGTGAGATTTTTTGTTGTTAGCTAATTTGCACAATGGGCGAAGAATAATGCCCATTATATGAATAACCTGAAAAAGGAGATTTGTGGAAGACCCAATATGAGCGTCATTATGAATTAACGCATAGAGGAACACGTGATGACGTCACTCCCCCGCTGTCCCCCCCCCCTCCTCTGAAAAGGCTACAATTAACATTGAAATTAATGAGATTTATCATAAAAAAGTACAACTCAATTACCATTCTAACATATATGTTGGGGAGCTAAGATATCTTCTGCGTCTGAAAGTTTGGTAATTTTCTCATACTTAGTTCTATATTTCAAAGAAAAAATTGTGTCCCGTCCTATCTGCCTCCATGTTATCTTACCCCCAGTTGAATTTCCGCTGGAGGCTAACAGATCAGCCAAATCTTTTGTTCTCTGCGAGACCCGTGTTCCTCTATGGTGGTTACGTATTCAATAAAATTATACAGATGAGCTCAAAGTTTAGCAAAATATAATATTACAAAACTACGGAATGTCTTCACTCTTGATTTTTAAATATTCTGGCGATAAAGCGAATGTTCAAAAGAGCACTAAATTTCCGAACACTATCACCCAGGCCAGGAACGGTTAACTCAAACTACTTCCAACTGGAGAAAGAAAAACTCACACAGGTAATTAATAAATAATGGTGTTGGTTCTACCCCGATATAAAAGGACGTTGAAAATGGTTCAACACCACATTTCGGTGTTAACTGATAAGTGTTGATACTGGCTCACACCAATTAATGTTGTTGTCCGACACCAAAAAAGGGTGATGGGGACATATTGTGTTGGTCTAAATTGAACAAAACTTATTGGTATCGACACCAACATCATTTTTTGGAGTTGATCAACACCATTTACCTGGCTGTGTAAAAGGGACGGTAGTACGTACGATAGTACGATATGGCGGTTATCAGCCACCATAGTACTACGATAGTACGATATGGCGGTTATCAGCCACCATAGTATGTACGATAGTACGATATGGCGGTTATCAGCCACCATAGTACGTACGATAGTACGATATGGCGGTTATCAGCCACCGCAGTGTGTACGATATGGCGGTTGTCAGCCACCATAGTACGTACGATAGTACGATATGGCGGTTATCGGCCACCATAGTACGTACGATAGTACGATATGGCGGTTATCAGCCACCATAGCACGTACGATATTATGATATGGCGGTTATCAGCCACCATAAGGGACTGTAGTACGTACGATAGTATGATATGTCGGTTATCAGCCACCATAAGGGACGGTAGTACGTACGATAGTACGATATGGCGGTTATCAGCCACCATAAGCAGGACCTTTTTTATTAGTAACGCCTTTCCGCGCAATGTCAGTAATTTGGGTGTTGATACCCATTCTTGTTCTAAATCGATGCGTAGAATGATAGGCTACGTGGATAGGAACCGTAGTAATTGACAAGATCGTCATACTGCCGAACAAATTCGTTATTGCGGTGGAATGAACATTCGAAATCATTTGTCATTCTGAAAGCAATAAGCTTACGCTGAAAGTTAACGCTGTTGTAAGAACCGTAACAACGCCTCTCCGCGCAATGTCGAGTAATTTGGCTGTTGATATCCGTTCTTGTTCTGAATCGATGTGTAGAATTCTAGGCTACATGAAAAGGAATATAGTTCACAAATCAGTATATCCGGACTTTGACGACATCTCTGCGTCTGGCTTCTTCTAACAGCCTGTGAGTAGCCGATAAAACTCCTGTCGTGAGGAAAAAATCCTCGTCATTACCAATGATGTCCGTAGGCACAAATTATTCTTGTTCTGGGAAGTGACAGTATCGTACAACCACCAGAAACCATTGATGTATAGACTGTAGGACTCTCTGTTAAATCAAGATATTAACAGACAGTGTCAGCATACTGTTCCAGTTGTCTCCCTTTCAGTGATTAGTCTTTCGACCCCGCCATTTTAAACTAAGATGAGTATTCTCATTGGATTACTATTTATAGGAGCCACCCCCATCTTCATACACAGCCACGTGACTGTCTCAGTTGACTGATGACATAGCGCGACCTCGTTTTCGATTTCAAAATCTGCTATCTAACTCGGAAAATGTTGTTCTTGCTGCATCAGTCAGTCATTGGCCCTGCGTAGAAGTGTCCAATACTATAGGCTAATGTGAAGTACGACATTGGGCGCATGCGTGGAGAAGCGACGCTATAGGAAAAACCCTCGGGAATTCTGAACGTTTCACGGTCACCCGGGTAATACATTTTCTGTTTCTTTTTTTCATTTAGTTATTGAATGAAAAAATTGTAGATATCTCTAACCTAAATTAAGGGTGTTAATGTGTGTAGATCGGTCGGCAGACGTGGTGTCCGGTTAAAGTTGTAACTAAGGCCTGGTACACAACCAAGTGTTTCGAAAACAGGACACTTCCCCCCAAACCATTCACTACCCCCCCCCCCTCCCTCCCAAGTGCTTTTGTAAGACGTTCTTTATGAAGCGCTTCTGCAAGATGTTCCCCTATAGCGAGAACAAATAGTGCTTTATTTGCTTGTCTTGTGAAGACAATTGATCAAAGATCAGCTAGTTGTAGATAAGCGTGCACCCAGACCAACATTAACGGTTTTGTGGTTTGATGGAGTATTTTGGGGAATGAGAGAATACTAGATTTCTCACCTATAACAAAGCAGTTTAACCTCCTGATTCAACATTTATATAAGATGATATATTTCATACAGTTTAACACCTGTCCTGATTCTACATTTATATAAGATGATATATTTCATACAGTTTAACACCTGTCCTGATTCTACATTTATATAAGATGATATATTTCATACAGTTTAACACCTGTCCTGATTCAACATTTATATAAGATGATATATTTCATACAGTTTAACACCTGTCCTGATTCTACATTTATATAAGATGATATATTTCATACAGTTTAACACCTGTCCTGATTCAACATTTATATAAGATGATATATTTCATACAGTTTAACACCTGTCCTGATTCAACATTTATATAAGATGATATATTTCATACAGTTTTAACACCTGTCCTGATTCAACATTTATATAAGATGATATATTTCATACAGTTTAACACCTGTCCTGATTCTACATTTATATAAGATGATATATTTCATACAGTTTAACACCTGTCCTGATTCAACATTTATATAAGATGATATATTTCATACAGTTTAACACCTGTCCTGATTCAACATTTATATAAGATGATATATTTCATAAAGTTTAACACCTCTCCTGATTCAACATTTATATAAGATGATATATTTCATACAGTTTAACACCTGTCCTGATTCAACATTTATATAAGATGATATATTTCATACAGTTTAACACCTGTCCTGATTCAACATTTATATAAGATGATATATTTCATACAGTTTAACACCTGTCCTGATTCAACATTCATATAAGAGGATATATTTCATACAGTTTAACACCTGTCCTGATTCAACATTTATATAAGATGATATATTTCATACAGTTTAACACCTGTCCTGATTCAAGATTTATATAAGATGATATATTTCATACAGTTTAACACCTGTCCTGATTAAACATTTATATAAGATGATATATTTCATACAGTTTAACACCTGTCCTGATTCAACATTTATATAAGATGATATATTTCATACAGTTTAACACCTGTCCTGATTCAACATTTATATAAGATGATATATTTCATACAGTTTAACACCTGTCCTGATTCAACATTTATATAAGATGATATATTTCATACAGTTTAACACCTGTCCTGATTCAACATTTATATAAGATGATATATTTCATACATGTAGGTGTTCGTTCTCTCCTTGTTATTTATTTATTTAAAATATAGCGCTGGTAAAGAGCTTAAATCAACTAAGAAATGTATCATAAAATTTAAATAAAACATTGAGTTGATGGGCCGCGAAATCTGTATGGGAAGCGGCCCTTAAAATCCCCTGTTAATCACGTCATGATTTCAGCCTGTTTTGCCATGTATTAGATGTGACAAGCGAGCTGAAGAAGACACCTATCTGTCATGGTATTATACCGTATCTGATTATTTGCTATACAATAAATTGAAGGAGCATATTATTTTGAAGAACTCAAAAATTTGGGGAGAAATGTCTTGTTTGAGGGGGGAGGGGGGATGTCGGGGGGAATGGTTTGGGGGAAGTGTCTAGCATTCAGTGTTTCTTGTCCAGTTTCCAAGTATCCCTGTGTATCTTCAGTTTCTTAGATGGTGTGTACGAGTAACCAATTTTAAATGTTGGCAGCACTCGGTCATATCTGTGTAAACACGAGTGTAGAATGATATCACTGCCTTTCACAATCGGGAACTATTTTTCACATGACGTGTTTCATTGAACATCTGGAGCACTCAGGCGGATGGTTGGGTGATTTCAGGTTGCTTCAATGCATTTTGCTGAGAAGCAACATGAACTTGATAATGTGATGTCTAGCACTGTAATATCACTTGTCTTTATTGCACCATGTAAGCCTCCTGTCTGTGTCTTGTGACACGAGCGTAGCGTGCAAGATCTATGGCGTTACGTTTGGTAGTTTGTGTCTATTTCCGCTTAACCCGGGGCTATCGGCCGTATGAACCTATGTACTTCAAGATCCTCATGATACTCATATGAACAGTCACAATCAAAGCGTGACAGATACATCATTGTTTAGATGACGACTTTACAATGAATATTATGGAATACTGATCAGCGATACGGATTTGATATTATTGGAATATTATGATGTCTTGCCGGCATCATTGAAAATTGTTGACCGCTTCTCTCTTGCAGGAAACAAGCCTATGTTTATGTATACTATGATTGTCTTTTTAAATTTGGTGCTAACACTGTTATATGTGTGACACGAGGAATCGACACAACACAGGTGATGAAGTCCAATGGTCCATTTATTACAATGTTCACTTGCAACTAACACCAGGATCAAAACCCTGCCGATGGAAGATATACAAGAAGTATATTAGCAAACATTTCAAAATGTAAATTTATACTACTAATGAAGTGTTACGTCTAGTCTTCCATACAAGTGTTATACTTTAGGAATAACGCCGTATTGCCATTATGTGGCGAGAACAGGTTGGCTTATTTTCATGCTTATTAACGTGAAATGTGTGAAAAGATAATAAAATACAGTAACGGTACTTAGACTGAATACGCGACAATAAATGAATTGATATTCATTAGAATTACTGCGCGACAATATCAGATTCAATGCACGACAATATAATCTAACACAAATAATCAATTACATGGAATGCAATAACAGTTATAATATTCCTACGAAGTAGGCTACAGATCGCAAATTGTCCGGTAATGAGTGAGTCAGTCAGTCCATCCGAATCCTTTCGTCGGCAAAATAAGGAGAACCGTTGACATTAGAACCTTGATTTTTGGCATGAACGTGCATTAGGGCATTGTTACCAGCAAGTTCTGAGCTCTTGATTTATAATTATTTTTTTAATTATTTATTGATGGCTCGGCGAGTGCACTGTCATGCCCATATGGAACCCTTGGCTGTATGTTTCACTGTATATATAACACAGTACAAAACCTGGTGGGATCTGCCATCCGTAATTGTTTTGAGAGCTAGAGGTCACAGCAGTGTAGCTGGATCACCCCCAATAGGCCTATAAACAGATCAGAACTAACAGTCTGATAGGCTTGGTATTCGAGAATGCAGTTAATACTGACATGGTGTAATCATTAAATTGTTCTTAGAGGTCAGAGCAGGGGAGACAAAAATAAACAGATCTGTCTGGGAGTTAAGATAACAACGTGATTCGTCTTTGTACCGATCATGCTCATGAGAATGAAATAGAATCATTATTATCTTGTGCCGAGAAGGTGTTGGTCTTGAGTTGAATTACCGTAAACTACATAAATGCTGGCTTTCTACTATAGGACTATATATAAGAATTTGTTGTATTGTTGGGAAAATAATGCGATTCAAAAAGTTGTTTTGGTCCTGGACAAGGGCACTGAAAACCATTAAAGAGATGTAAATGTATTTTCACACGTAAAGCCTGAAATCTACTGAACTTTTTATTATTCAATCTGTTTCCTTTAGTTAAAAAATTGTAAAATTAAATCGGCGATCGTTATTTATTTTTGGAATGAATGCGCATTAGGAGACTGTTACCAACAGTTAAACCCTATTCACTCACTCCGCCCTGTTACCAACAAGTTCTGAGCTGACCTACTTTTGATGATAATTTCTGGTGATTTTTCATGAAAATCACTGGTGATTCTAACTTGGGCAGATTTCAACTGGGGGTAGGGATTTCCAAGAGTTCAGTTCGCGTCGGAGGCCTACCCTACTTGATGCCCTACTTCGTAGGTCCTGTGACGTTAGTCACACTGCTCATGTATCAAATTAGAAATCATTAAATCAGTTGAACAATTAATTGTGGAACGCCATGAATTAGATATAAAATTCAGTTACATCTGTCAAACATTCATATGATGACTCACCCCCGATAGTGGAGTACACGTTCCCTGTCAACACTACAGAACAGTGATCTCATGGGTGTCCATCGCCACCAACTCCTGACAATCAAATTAATTAAACTCTGTCAATCAACTGTTTACCCTTTGTTTCCAATCATTATTCCTACGAAGTAGGCTACAGATCGCAAATTGTCCGGTAATGAGTCAGTGAGGCAGTCAGTCAGTCCATACGAATCCTTTCGTCGGCAAAATAATGAGAACCATTGACATTAGAACCTTTATTTTTGGCATGAACGTGCATTAGGGCGTTGTTATCAGTAAGTTCTGATCTGAAATAATTCTGATTAAAATTAGATTTATAATTAACACTTCAGTATATTGTTATAGATATATGTAAACTGTAGCCTTTAACGTGTATCCTATTTCACATCCAAACATTTCATCACTGACCACATCAGGCTTCAAATTCAGGTCAAATTACCCACTGATGGTGAAGTATCCTACATCAACCAATTAAGTCAGTCTGGTGCAATAACCCAGCAGAAGAAAGAAAGATGTGGTATCATCCTTCAGATTAGTCTGTGTGAGCAACAATGATAAAAGTTTACTGAGGGTGAAACAAACCCATGACGGCTGTTTAAAGGGTCTTAATTTATTTTTTTTGGGTAGAATTTAACTAGATAAAGTAACTTTGATCATCATGCCAAAAAAACTGTGGGCCGTTTTGCTCCAGCATTTTATCGCGTTTAATGAGTATCAGTTTCCAAGAGGGAAATACTTTGGAGGGAAATACAATTTTGATAGCAGAAATATGACCCCGCCATTTGCTGATTAGAGCGATAAAACAGGGTAGGCTAAATGGACCCTTTTCAATGCAGTATTTCTTGGCATGGATGTGAAAATATGAGGACATACTTTGGGGTTTTTTTTGCACCTCTTGAATATTGACTATATATCACACTTGGATATAATTTGAACAAAAAATTACATGTGTAAACAAAATATGTCAAATTTCTCTTGTCATTTCAAATCTTGATCCATTTTGATTCCTTGATTAGGGGATACAGAATCACTGCCACGGAGTGTGTTGGTGTGTCACAGCAATGCAATTCCGATTCACACAACGAAGCTGAGGTGGTTTAACGTTTATCAATGAAGAAAATCACCGATCAACCGCCGTAGAATATAATGTGAAAGAAAACCGGAATAGTACATTCATCAGATTGCCGATACCCAAAATGTGTTCTCATATATCTACATAACAACGTGATGTAGAGACGCTATTTATTCGTCTTTGTACCGGTTATGCTCAGGAGAATGACATAGAATCATTATTATCTTGTGCATAGAAGGTGTTGGTCTTGAGTTGAATTACCGTAAACTACATAAATGCTACCTTTCTACCATAGTACTATATATAAAAATTTGTTGTATTGTTGTGAAAATAATGTGATTCAAAAAGTTGTTTTGATCCTGGACAAGGGCATTGAAAACCATTAAGGAGATGTAAATGTATTTTCACACGTAAAGCTTGAAATCTACTGAACCTATATTATTCAATCTGTTTCCTTTAATTAAAAAATTGTAAAATTAAATCGGCGATCGTTATTTAATTTTGGAATGAAGGCGCATTAGGACACTGTTACCAACAAGTTCTGAGCTGACCTATTTTTGATGAAAATTTCTGGGCGATTCTGACTTGGGCGGTGCCCATCTTAATATAGGCAGGATTTCAACTGGGGGTGGGGATTTCCAAGAGTTTATTTATTTATTTATTCAAATCAATCTCAACAGGTCCGGGGACCCAGTAACTGAGACGATAACAATATGCATATAAAACAACTACTATATACATGAATAACAGAGGGTGACACCTTAGACTAACTAAATTTGTACTATATACATGATGTAGACAAACTATGATTAAATGATAAATGTTAACTAAAATGTAAATGAAAACCTTCTGATTGGATTATTTTTAAAAAAAGCGTCAGAAGAGGATAAATAAACGTGATTAAGAAAACAGGATAGTTTTACATTGCCTCTTAAAAGACGATACAGGTGTGAAAATATTAAGATCATATCTTTGTTGTAAATGATTAAAACAGGTCTGAGCCCGGACGCATATACTATTACTGCGAATATTGATTCGGCTCATAGGTGGATAAAATAATTTAACTTGTCTTGACAGTCTTATTGGGGCATGATAAAATATTTGTTGTGTTAAGTAAGAACAGTTAAAACAAGAGTTAACAATCTTATTTAAAAAGACCAAGTCGCAATATTTCCGCCGACTTTCTAATGTTGGCAAGCGGAACTCTTTACAGAGGGAGGCACATAGTTCAGTTCAGTTCGCGTTCGAGTCCTAATGCCTACTGTACTTCGTAGGTCCTGTGACGTTAGTCACACTGCCATGTTATTACAGTTGATGGTAAAATAAATTGAGTTCATCACAATCGGATCCAAATTAATTATTAAACAAGATATCCTGTATGCTCAATTAGTCCATTTACAGTGAGCGCATTTCCAATAAACAATTTGACATACAGAAGTTGTGTCCCTTGTTTTGTTTATCAACTCCAACGTATACATCTAACACTGTGGACGATTACATTTAATTACGTCATCGGTATACAAAAGCTTTCGGCAATATTACTTATACAATGCATCTGACAATCTGACATAATTCAATCAGTAAACATTATAGTGTTTTGCGTTATTTACATCTTCAGTTGACACATACGATCCCACAAACGGGGAAATTATGCACAGACAAGAGTCTCCCGTCTGGGGTTATGCTACATTCTCCGACAGTAAATGAACTGAGTAACCTTCCATATTACGCAATACAGTGTTACGAGACAGCGCAGGCTACACAATTTAGCATGCAACAGAAATACGTCAACAAGTTACAAAGTAATATTGTTTCACTGAATATAAATTAGAACATTCTTCGTAACGTAGTGTCATATTTACCTCAAAAATACAGTCTTGTCTCATATTCTGAATCGAATTTAGAGTCTGTAAGTTAAGCAGATTTCTGCAGCGTGCTGATCTCTCCATATCACAACGCACGTGTTTGAATCAATCGCCTGTTCGATGAACTAGGTCACACAGATGTTCTGGAATTTACGGCGAGGCTCTAGACAAGTGGGTCTCGCTGTCGGGAGAGTGACTTTAATTGCTGTACCAGTTTCGCCCGTCAAATATGGAATATGTCTTGGGATTATGGACGCGGATATTCTTTAATGGACGACGGCTAAATTAAGAACGACGGACCAGACGCTTGCAGGAACACAACTGGGCTGGGTGGTGCTTAGTTGGTTCGTCGTGATATGGCTGAAATATTGATAAAAGCGACGTTAAATTCTATTCACTCCCTCACTCACTCACTCTAATGAATTGCCAAAAAAACGACAGAGCAGGCCACGTCATAAACAGTATTGGAGTTAAAAGTAAACAGGAGTGGCAATGGGGTATGATTTTAACATGGAAAATGAATAGCACTGAGAGGACAAATCGATCACATGGTAAGATTGTGGAGAAAGCACGAATAATTCACATTAATGACAACCCGGCATGTGCCTTTTACAGGTCCACGTTAAAGGCATGAAATGACTATAATTACTGATATATATCAATCCGTTTGCCTCCTGTTAATTTCAGGAATTACGGTACTGACTTATATATGATTAGTAATATTGATAGTTATAATACTATTTATAAAAGAATATAGGAAAATACCAAGGGAAATATTCGATCTAACCTGTCTCTAGAATATTCTACATCTAACTCATTGGTGTAATAGATTTTGTGGATAAAGATAGGCCATCCGAGTAATTAGCCACACATCATGTCTTGCCGGCATCAATGATATCTGCTGACCGTTTCTCTCTTGCAGGAAACTAGACTATGTTTATGTATACTATGATTGTCTTTTTGAATCTGCTGCTAATGCTGTAATATGGAACATGGAATAGATCTTTGGATTATGGACGCGCATATTCTTCAATGGGCGACGGCTGGATACTGAATGACGGACGAAACGCTTGTAACACATTCATGCGACTGGTTGTAGCTCAAGCTGGGTTGCAAGCAGTATTATGTAGGTGTGGCTCGTTCGGGAAATCTTTCTGCGAGAAAGCCACGAGTACATGATTATAGGTGAGAGTCCATTCATTTGCTGAATGAACAGCTCATATGCGAATTAACGAATAGATAACTATATATGAAAATATAAGTTGTTGCATGTATGCAAAGACCTACGTTAACTGTTTTCCTTTATCTTTTATACAGGAATGTCCTGTGTCCGAGTTGAGTACCATTTTGGTAGCAGACTAGCTGAAGTTCCCGACCTACCGAACACATCTGGTGTGAGAAATACCGTACTCAGCCCTGTTTAATCTTCAGAGCTGTCCTCGCTGAAAGTCTATGCAAACAGATCGACTGAATGCCAGACAATACTCAAAGTTTATTGCACATACGATGACAGCAGAGTTTCGCTATTGATCGTGCTTGATCCAGTTTGGTCACAAGTTAGGTTTTTTTAATATACCCATTTAAAAGGTATGTTTAACGCGCAATGTCAGTTGTGGCGAGTTGATATGAAAAACGGATCAAGTTAATGGTATAAAAAGACGGAGCACACCACTTCATAAACAGTGTAAGTATTAAAGGAAAACAGGACATAGAAAAGAGGTAGGAGTTTGTCATGGGATATGAATAGCATTGAGGAGACAAGTCGACCATATGGCAAAATTGTGGAGTGCTCAAATGAGTCACACTAATGACACTCTAGCTTGGCGTCTTTTGAGCGTTTTTGAATATGAATAAAATTTAAATCAACGCCTGCAAAATATACTTGTGGCGTAGTTGGTCGTGTAACTCCTCAACGTTCAATGCACAGAGGCCAAATTAGCTAAGATTCATAGCGTCTCCCTTCCCTAACCGCTATGCCGACGACAAATACATTTCCCTGGTGGTAACTCGAACATCTCCATGGCGCACTTATTATTACCTTTGCGCCCTATTGGACCTTCATCAACTTGAGAAAATGGGCCGCCATGAATAAAAATACCATAATCGATGTTGTGATCATCATCCCCTGCATATACACGGGGTCAATAATGACGGAAATGCCCATCTTCTTGACCCTCGATTTCAGGTGATTTTGAGGCTCCATCGGGATAATTTTAACGTATGTAATTAATATATGACCAAGGAAGGGCCAGCTACTCTGCCATTTGTGTATTTTTATTCATGGCGGTCCATTTTCTCAAGTTAATGACGGTCCAATAGGGCGCAAAGGTAATAATAAGTGCGCCATGGAGATGTTCGAGTTACCATCAGGGAAATGTATTTGTCGTCGGCATAGCGGTGAGGGAAGGGAGACGCTATGAATCTTAGCTAGGTTCAAATCCGAGAACTCCTGTACCTCCATGTTTGTTGACAATGTTTTTCCAGAGTTGCATGTAAATTTGGATAGCTTGTATTTTTTATAGACAACCTGATTAAGATCATGGTATCCACAAAAACGTAGAAATTCTCGGATTTTGAGTCTTCATTTTGCTTCCGTGCATTGAACATTGAGCAGTTACACGACCAATTACATCACCAATAGTGAGTTCGATAGTCATACTAAACACATAATCTCACAAGGTAAATGGGTTAGGTTTGAAATGTGTTCACATTCATGTATGGTCATAAGACACCAAGCTTGGCACATTTTAAGGCTAATAACAACCGGCGTGACAATAAAGTTTCACGTTAACGGCATGAAATGACTATAATTACTGATGTATGTGTATCCATTTTTCTCCTGTTAATCTCATGAATTACTGGCTTATATTGATTAGTAATATTGACAGGTGTAATAATATTTATACCGTAACAGGATATAGGAAAATACTATTAAAGGAAAAAGAGTAGATCTAACAGTTCTTTAGAAAAAATCTACATATATAACTCATCGGTGTAATAGATTTTGTGGATAAAGATAGACTATCCGAGAAAACCAAATATACTTGCGACTGGTTATAGCTCAAGCTGGGCTGCAACCACGAAAGCCACACGTGTATGGTTATGGTTCAGACTTTATTCATTTGGCGAATGAACAGCTTAAATGCAACAGAATTAACGAATAGACTAATATATATCATAGTATGAGAACATAAAGAAAATATACAAGTTGCGGGATGTATGTAAAGATCTACTTAAACTACTTTTCCCTTATCTTCTATACAGGAATGTCGTGTTTTGGTAGCAGATTAAATGAAGTGCCCGACCTACCGTACACATCTTGTTGTGAGACATTCCGTGCTCTATCCTGTCTTCAGAGCTGTCGCCAATGAAAGATTACGCAAATAGATTGACTGAATGCCAAACAATACTCAAATAGGACATTGAGTATGCGACGGGGAGTGGCTCAGTTTCGTGCCTACCTCGGTGTGCGCTTGCGCAGCGTGATCCGGCATCCGGGACAAGCGCCTTGATGCTATCACTTTTGGTTCAGTTTTAATTCCGGCATGCCCGATGAGAGATGGATCTGAGGTGCAATGCCACACTATCTGTACACTCTCCAAACACTGAGTAATTATAAGTCTTGTCAATGGAATGAGTATACCCCAGCCTTTGGAGCTGATGTAATATATCGTCTGTACAAGTCCGTCTCGAATTGGGCAAACTCACATCACGTCGGTATACGTGCTGGAAATGTATGAACTTGAATTCGTTGGATTTCCATGATGGAATAAACAGTCGCGTGATGTAAGTTAACAATTGGATGAAGCGAAAAATATAGCTGCCTCATTTTTAGCATCTATGCAAGCATAGCTAGTCCAGTATTTTCACAATCTGATTGATAACTTCTGGAATCAAACATCATGTCCGACAACTTTCTAGCAGGACAGAACCTTGTACGGCTGTGTAGAAGTCGGTTTGAGTTTACTACGAAGGCATTCAGAACTAGTGTCTCAGATAGAGTACGCCAACTACTCGCTGACGGTGCAGACCCGGATTTCAGCTACCAAGGTAGCAACCCTCTTTGTGAGGCCTGTAGGAGCGGGAACCTGGCCATCGTCAAAATCCTACTAAATCATGGGTCGTCGGTGAATATTCAAAATGCGGACGGAGACACTCCATTACATTTGGCGGCATCACCAACACTAAATCTGCCAAGGTCATCAGAATTTAAGGACGTGGTACACCATTTGGTCCAGCATGGCGCATGCATCAACATCAAGAATAACCAAGGCCAGTCTCCTCTGGTGCTCGCGGTCATGAATAGGGATATCACAATTCGGACGCCTGGTAGATACTTTCCAGATACCGTCAAGTACCTCATACAACACGGTGCCAATGTTAATATACCGTATTGTGGGAAACCATGGATACATTACCTGTTAGCGAAAAGGGATCTGGAATGGGCGAACCTTGTACTCCAGGCGGGAATGTCACCGTATTACTGCGGCAGTATCCATATATGTACATACGATACATATTCCAGGCCCTACGGATTACATATATTTTATGGCGATTATGGACTAAAATACACGCCACCACACGATGTTAACGTGTTTTGGCGATCATACCTACATCAACTATCCACTGCTGGCTTTGACATCAGCATTGAAAGTATGGAATTGTTTGACATTAGACATCTTTGTCTTCATTCCCACCCATTCTTGAGTCATTATGAGTATTTATCTGAAACATTTTCCGATGTGAAAATGTTAGAACAATTTCTACCGCAAGGGGAAAAGACTATTCCTCGACTTTACCAAGCATGCCGCACTCGCATCCGTCATGAACTGGCATTCTCCAAGGCCAAAGGTCACATCATTCGGAAAATAGACTCACTAGTGTTACCTCAGAAGGTTAAATCGTACCTAAAATTAGAGGACACGCCATCGTTCAATGACCAAATAGCCGATGAATATGTCGTCCCAAATCACAAAATGTGTTGTTGCATTTTGTAACAAGTCAACATTTTTACCGTATTGAATTTGACCGGAATGACGTACATGCAGACTTCCAGCCTGTCCTGCTTGATCCATAAATTCATACGGTGCTTTAATTATATTCCATTATATGGACGTTGACTGTGACAACGGTTATTACTGTATGGTTCATGGTGGCAAGGCCTGTATATTAGCCGAACACTGCATAATGTCGCTACGAGTTACGCCTTACAAGTCAATCTGATTGAAACCAGACCTAAACAGAACATTTCCTATCTGATATGTCGCTGATTTCAGATCTGACTCCAACACTGGGGTTTCAGTGTCGCAAAGACCTAGCTATCGACAGATCAACGTCACGTGTATAGTACCATGGAAGTGGCCTGTCTCATATTTTGGTGAGAGTGACAGGTGTACGATAAGGAAAGTAAAGTTCATCTGGTCATTTATTTTAGCTTGTTTTATCATACAGAGGTTTTATTCTCCAGAAACGATGATGGTGTTCGATTAACACAAAATATACACTCTCAGAAATATTCAGGGAATAATCCTGAATAGATCAGGCTGCACATCCACAACTCAATTTCAGGGATTTTACGTGAAATCCTGGGATAATTTCCTGAAACTTAGGGATATCATCCATGAATTAAAGCTAAATTACCTGAATTTTAGGGGATTTTACGTACCTGAATAGGGTCAGGATCTTAATAATCAGGGTGGTAAATTTGCCGGAATTTCAGACAAAATCCTCTCATTCAGGGATTTTTTTTCTGAAATTCAGGAAATTATTCCTGGAATTCGGGCAAAATCCCTGAAATTGAGTTGTGGATGTGCAGCCTGATTTATTCAGATTATTTCCTGAATATGTCTGAGAGTTTAATTTAGATATATCGATCATAACAAGATACATTTATCTGTACATGAAATCAAGAGGTCAACATATCTGTCCCGGCACAGCTGAGCTTTGCATTTCAAACATACATCCCCAGGTGTGGAGAAGCTCTGAGATTAGTCAGCACTAAGAATCCAGGGAAATGGGGTACTGGACTGCTGTTCTCAGATCTGCGTGAGCGATAAATTAGATCTGGAGCGGCTTTTCTAGATCTGGTTTTGATGAGATTGATAAGGGGCTTGCTTCATTCCGTTCAGGAAATACACCACGTTTCGAATCGCACCCTTATGATAGAGACGCCTGGGTATGCTCGTTGGTAGAAGCAGGGAAGCGAGACCATGTGCTTTCAAATTGAGTGGAATATTGTCAACAGTGGTCAGCAGTACAAACATGTTAAAAATCAATTTCTTCAAATGTATGGGGAATGAAGAGTACAACTTTGACATGTACTTTATAGGCAATGTTAGGCATCCAACTCATTCGTATTTGTGTAGGTTATTCAATATAACGAGATGAAAAAGGTGAAAAACTGTTTCTGCGTAGAGAGATCGAAACCAATACAGGGAGCGTAGGGAATGGCGAGACTTGTAGGCCAGTGCAATGGTGCAGAAATCTGTTCTACAGCGCGAGCATCCGGTAGAACCGAACCTCAGTCTGCCGGGGCCGAGTTTTGACTGCGCCAAACGGAACTGGTGCATTCAATGTAGGAAACAGACTACGTTTTACCCTAACTGCATACCGCTCCCTCTCCCTTCAATATTTGTTTCATGTGAGTAAAACTTCTCGCAATGCATCTTGGAGTGAAACTCGACCAGAAAAAGCAACAAAATGTAAGATGACCGCTCCGATGAAGTCACGGAGAAGTTATATTTTAAAAAGAAATCTTTTGGGCCGAGCTGTCTTTTTTTTTCTCCGCAAAAACAACATAATACATAAGGAAATAATTATCTGATGTGAATAAAATAGTTTTGTGCTTTGAAAGAAGGAACAGTTTAAAGAAATGGAGAAAACGTAATTTTTCAGTCATTCCCTCTTGATCGCCATTTTTGAACTGACCCATGATCCTCTGCTATGAAGAGTATGCAAATAGGCTCAGTTGATCCGTCGCAGATTTGTATGTCCTTTTGAAATTAATATTGAAAGTTTGATAGCTCCCCGCTCCTGTCTGGGAAGGTTAAAACCACAACACTTACGATGACCAGGTTGCACATGCGCAATAGAAACAACCTGTAGATTGTTTCCCCTTAGAAATATCACGATTCACTTAATCTGATTGCCTCGACCTAAATAAATGCATTATATGATGCAACGATTCGTAGAGATTGTCCGAAAACAAAGTCACCAAATTTTGACAAAATTATATGGAACTGTGAACTGTAAATCAGCATCTACTCCATTGTAACAATGCAAGATGACGATATGGAAATTAAGTCCGCATGGTTCCGAATATGAATGAGATATAAACGTAACAATTCTTTCTCAATATGGCGGAACTTGTCTGTGTGGCAGATCAGCTCAAATTACATGATCACAATATCTATACCATTAAAACCGTACTGTCTGTCTCTGTCTGTCTGTCTTTCCGTCTGTCTGTGTTTTAAAACTCGATAAACACCGGGTATACAGATAAAGGGGGATGGTGGGATGGCCACGCCCATATTGTCTTTTTCTGTGGTATAAGTGTATAATGAACATACACAACGGACCACATATAATCCTTGCACAGCCTGTACAAGCATCAAATCCTACATTAAGCCGTCGTCCAAAATATGCTGTCCCATAACCAACAACAGCGTGATATAGAGATACAATTTATACGTCAGGGCCTTGTCCAGGAAGGGCCTTGTCCAGGAAAATGACAGAGCTATGTTGGACTGCGTCCCCCGGGGAAGTGGTTGACCACACCAAAATTGTGGAATCTTCCTATGTTAAATGTATATATGTTAGACGATGTAAAATTAGTGCCAAAATTGGAGTGAGGCACATGTACATATATACTGAGGATGTGCGTATGAAAACGAACATCAGATCCTGCAATCAGTAGATAGCCGTCGTCCACATTTTGTTTTCCAATACATGGTTGGCATTGAACTGAATTACTGTGAACTATTTTGAAGCTATCAGTTTTACTGTGGGATTAATATTTGAGACTCATATAACTGAATTGAACTGAATCATTTTTCACCAGATTTAGCGATGTACCTATAAAAAAATGATCTTAATAGTTACTAGTGGCTGGAATAAAACTCTGGTGGATTTGTTATATCCCATGAAAATCAATATATGAATCAAATCAATGAGTGAAGAGTATCACTTCCTTAGACTTAACTGGATGATGAGTAAAGATAATGATTTGTAATGGCAGTGACATATGATCGGTATGATCGTGACCCTCTTTCAGATTACAGTATAAGTGATAAGTCCATGTATGATATCTCAAAGAAAAGCATTGTCTAGACAAACAGCAACAATTGTACTGGTGTTGGTACGAGCATTACCGATCAGTGTGATTAATGAGATATCTTATTAATTCACTCTTAGATAAGTATTTGGAAGTGGTGAATCTTAATGCAGAAGCCTGTGGTCTAGATACGCGGGCCTTTTAGTTTCATGCTGTTAAATGACAAGGAGTTTCTGCTGAGATTTAGGTTTCACTGGTTGGACACTAATAAATTGATGAGAGAAAATCAAGGTCACAATGTGAAATATCAGATGTGTTTTGAAGATATTTCTATATTTTATTAATATTGCATACCGTGACCACAGTAGATTGGTAATTATTAGAATTCATTTAATTGATTTATCTTTAATGGGTTATTTGCTATAAAAAAAACGTTTGTCACACAGGCATTATACAGTAAAATAGTAATTTGGTCCAGAACTAGAGCCTCTATAGTATCAAGTCTCATGCTCCATGTTTGTTGTTTCATTATTTGACCACTTGACCACATAATTAACTTCAAGTGTTTTGTTTAACTTCATTTGTGACCAAGGTACTGCTCATTCATGCTGAACTCTTATGATGCTTTTTGTAAAGACCGCGGTACTGAAGGTCAGCCCACGCAATACAACAGCACTTACGGTAAGCTTGTAAATTGGTGTCAATTTTGTATGCACGATTTGATACTTGAACTATATTTGAACTGGGTTGTATAAAAAGGAACAAACAATTAGCATCTTAGTCATATTACAGTCACCATCACTTCGATGTTTTTATCTACATGTATTTCACCATCGATACAGACGCGATTACAGAGGTTTTGTTTCAAGAATAAATTCCACGTCGTATTGTCTTTAAATTGTCTCAGAGTCTTGAAATCCTACAATGGCAACACTAGGTCGAAATCTGGAATCAAAGAGATTATGTTGAGACCACCCCCTTGAGTTTACAGTTAGCGCATAAGCCCTAACATCATGTGATATAACCAATAAACAATCTACTTTGGCACTTGCCCACAAACCCAACATCCCGAGATTCGGCTGTGAAGGAATATTTTGACGGATGGGATTCTTCACTTTGCCAAGCGGTATTGGATTCCCAGCAGTCGTAATGTCAGGCCACGCAATCATTGATGATCTAGCGCATAGTTCTATGAATTCCCTACTTGTCTGAGAGAATCGAATTCGATTAATGTTACAGCCCGCTGGTTTACTTCACCGAACTCCGTACCATGCACGCACACACAGACCGATCAGACCTGAACGACGCAAATATAGCCTCTGCACCACAGTTGCCTGGCCTGTGGGATATTGGATGGTCTATGTCTACGTATAATTTTTTTCAATAAATTCTGAAAATTAATAAATATATATATATTTTTTTAAATCGATTTTTTTTTTTTTTTTTTTTTTTTTTTAAATATTTTTTTCTAAGTGTATTTTTCTTTCATCTTTGGCTCAATTAAAGTCATTCCCTATAATGTCAAGCCGAGTTACTACAGGTTTTTATTATCTACCATACCCTGCCCTCTATGACATAGAATAAAAGAAAAGTTGGGAATAGAACCGCTCAACACGGTCATTTCAAAACATTCTCAGAAAAGAACGAAAGCATACCTTTCCAAATGCCATCCGTTTATTACTTCCCAAGTGGACCAGCCTTCGGAGTATATGCGCTTTGAATATCTAAACCTTCCCTTGAGGAGAGAAATTCATTCTTCGCGCCAAAACACGGCTTTTCAAACTTTTCGCCAGCTCTCCGGCAAAAAACACTTCCGTCAGAATTTTAAGGACCGGGCTATACAATATTATCAGCGACGATTGGTCGAAATTATCTCCAAAAGTCAGGGGCAGATAATCCAGTGGGGGGGAGATGACTTTTTTTGGATAATTTCGACCAATCGTCGCTGATAATATTGTATAGCCCGGTTCTTGAAATTCTGACGGAAGTGTTTTTTGCCGGAGTGCTGGCTAAAAGTTTTAAAAGCCGTGTTTTGGCGCGAAGAATGAATTTCTCTCCTCAAGGGAAGGTTTATTTATTCAAAGCGTATACATTCCGAAGGTTGGTCCACTTGGGAAGTAATAAACGGATGGCATTTGGAAAGGTAGGCTTTCGTTCTTTTTTGAAAATGTTTTGAAATGACCGTGTTGAGCGGTTCTATTCCCAACTTCTCTTTTATACGATGGCATAGAGGGCAGGGTATGATAGATAATTAAAACTGTAGTAACTCGGCTTGACATTATAGGGAAAGACTTTAATTGAGCCAAAGATGAAAGAGAAATACACTTAGAAAAAAAAAATCGATTTAAAAAATATATATATATTTATTAATTTTCCTAATTTATTGAAAAAAATTATACGTAGACATCGACCATCCAATATCCCACAGGCCAGGCAACTGTGCTTTGCACCCGCACAGAACAGAGGGTAAAACCATTTTTTCCTCAATACCCCACACTTCTGGTGATAGCCCTCCTTTATCAGGGCCAGTGAGTGGTAGTCAGACGACTAACCATAACGCTGACGTGCATACCGTCGATCACGTGGCCCGACACCCACCGACTTCCTCAGGTATCTTTCCATCCTGAAGGTCCCAAGCAATATAAGTCGACTTCTCCGTTCACACTTTGAATTAGCCATGATATGTCCACCTACGGCTATGTTAGGAAAATCATGAAGATAGACACGAAATGTCACTGACATTTAATCGATTTGAATTCCGAAATGTGCATAGGAGTGGGGTTTTGATTGGCTGCCCTTTGTATCTGATCACCTCTACCGCCATATTAGGAGGGATAACGTATCTACCGAGAAAATACGTCACTCTACAAACTGTAGTTGTGTATGTTCTGACTGACATTTACATTGATCTATATTATGACCTTTCTATCTAAAAAAATAATATGAATAACTCCAATCCATCATGAATTATGACATGGCCGTAGTCCATTCCATATTTTTAAAAGTGTTTGAGTGTTCGCTATAAATACAGACAAAGAATTAACTGCGTGTGTGTTATGTCACCATGTAATTTATATTATCCGGGATAATAACTCACAAAGCTGTAATGACTCACAAAGCTTACTACCCCGGGGAAACTACAATTTGTAAACGTCGTTTATGCATGACTGCAGTTGCATATATGAAGTCAAGTATGTCATAACGTATATCACATCAAGTTTTCTCTCTTATTTCCAGTGACATGAACTAATTTCATCCCCAACAGCTTTACTCAACAAAAGAGATGATGCACAACGTATCTGTACTTTTGGAGAGTTAATGCCAATTTTCGCTTATGTTTGGTGAGTAACAGTACATTTTGATCGCTCAACACCGGTGTCGTCTGCCCGTCCCCGATAATCCCCGATAAACAAGAGCAACGTCCTTCTGTGCGGAGATGAAATGTATGTCAAGATCTACGTTATGACTGTCTTTTCCCCGTCTTCCACACAGGAATGTCGTCTGACGGGGTTGAGTGTTGCTGCCTTACTAGTAGCAGATCAGTTGAAGTGCCCGACATAACTTATACATCTGATGTGAGACATACCGTACTCTGCTTGTTTCATCAGAATTTCCAGAGCTGCCGTCGCTAAAAGTCCATGCAAACAGATACACTAAATGTCAGACAATGCTCTAATAGGATATTGAGTGTGCGGTGAGTGACTTAATTTCAAGATTCCTTCAGTGTGCGCTTACGACGTGGTGATCCAATGTTCGACCAACCTCAGATCGGCACGAGAACCTGCATTACAATTACTCTTCTCTAGCTGTTCTCGGTTGTGTGATAGAGTCTGCGGTATGCTGGAGAAGTTGTACATGCCTCTGACGCGCCTTGATGCCATCAATTTTGGTTCATTTTCATTTTCAC
>JAVTVY010000705.1:0-34951 GCA_036873755.1 Hanleya hanleyi
CACTCACTCTTACTCGAGCGTAGTCTTTCGATAGCGACCGTTGTATTTTGTTGCCGAATGTTTATTCTCATGTAAGTCATGTTCATTTCCACTGCATTCGTCCACGAGTTGGTCAGATTATAAAACAGTTAAATCACCCAGCACGACAGACCAGGGCATGTAACGCGACGTCATATTTACCACAGCTGTCAATTCGAGGATTGAGTTTGTGACGATAGTATTGTTGTGTTTCGAGCCGAAGCAATAAAAAAACGTTGCTAACATGTGTTCCTCCCTCCTCACAGAAGTGGATTCCCATTCTCCAATTTTCGATCCCAACTCTTCCGCGTAGTTGTACTGGGCCTCGAAAGAAAAGCAAAGAAATGTCTTCAGAGGGAACTAAAAGCGTATTATGAACACTGGGATTTCCTGGATTTCATCTTCTTCTTTATTAAACACGACGTTTCGCTAAGTCTGCCCTTAGCATTCTCAAGTGTATGAAACGTCGTGTTTAATAAAGAAGAAGTTGAAATCCAGGAAATCCCAGTGTTCATACTTGTACTACTTCTATACGTCAAACCGAATGACACTTCAAAATGTCATTCAAAAGTTATAAAAGCGTATTGTTTTCTTCAATGGTCTCCAATAGTTCATTGTGATTAAAATGACACTTGGACGGTTTAATCTGAAGAAATCTGACTCGACGCTTACAGAAAGAAAATTTTGTACTATTGAATATAGATGAACAGTGAGATAAGGTATGTCCATTTTATTATACCTTTGCAGAAATATGTCACAAATATCGGATAAAGCTAGGTTCTAACCATGTTCGACCGGTTCGGTATGGAATGATGTATTCTTTCGAGAAGTGTGACTGGGAGAATTGTAATCCAAATTACCTTACATGGCGATCTGATGGGAGGGATGTGCATGCCGTATTGTCGAATAATTGTGTTCGTCGAGAGATAAATGGAATTTCATGCCGTGTTATATGCATTACATGTCGGTGTATCATCGCGAAAACAGGTGCGTTACAACTATCAAGAACGTCAATATCATCTGCGCGAAGCTCACTGGGCAGGTTTCTAAAGTCGAGTAATTGTGAAGGTGGAATCGAACCCGCAGTGCATTTGCCTGTCTATTGGGATGTCTTGGTGTAGTGCATGGTGCCCAAGACATTCGTCATCCTTTCAACGATAAAGGGGCAATTCTGGACAAAGTCTTTGCTACCTTGAAATGAACATCCGACGATGTTCTAAAAGTCAACGGCTATCAATGAAAGCCCAGCTCAACTAAGAACCATAATATGACGACTATTTTTGTTACATGCAGAAACGGTAGACCAATAAATCGGGATATGATCTTTCCACACCAAAATCACACCATCACACAGTTCATATACTAAATTTCCCTCCTTTACTAACAAATTAGTTTAGCGACCTACAATTGAAATTAATATTATTTTTCATCCCGAGTGTGGAAACATTATATACTACACTATGAAATTGAGTTGTATTTACTAAATATCACGGAATTATAAAATAATATAAATATAAAATAATATATAGAAAATAAACTATTTCCAATTGATAAAATATATTATATATGCCCTTGTTATATTTAATAAGTAATGAGCTATCCTCCTCATTACATGGTCAATATACATGAAATCCCATCTATTTAGCACATTTTCAAGGGAAGGATGAGCCGTATTTCAGTGCATTGAAATTTCAGACATTGAAATTAATTGATTTTAGAAGCGAAATAAGTTCGAGTTATTGGGGATCCTAGTCAAGAAGGGCTGATCGAACAGTTGTTCGTTACAATTTTTGACAGACAAAACCAAGACCAGATAAAGAAATGGAATGCCCGTCCGGATCGCTATATAACACCACACCTAATGTAGTCCCAGTACGATAAACAGTCTTTCTTCCTATTTCGTGTAACAAGCAGAATCACACGCCCATAAATGGAAGTATTTAATTGCATGCTTTTGTGTTTTACTGCCCTCAATCTCGTGTGGCAAAAGTACTTTTCAGGGTTAGCTATCAATGCGACCATTCCGAAATGTGCCTTTCGCCAAGAACCGTAGTAATGGACAAGATCAGCATACTGCCGAACAAATTCTCTATGGCGATGGAACGTACATCCGAAATCCTTTGCCATTCTAAAACTAATATGCTAATGTTGAAAGTTCACGTTGTTGTAAAAACCGTAATATAACCTTGCGGTTCGTAGAATCTTCCCTAGCGTTCCAGTTGCGAACAATCTAGAAGTTATTGACGACTTAAATAAAGGACTGCAATTCACTGTAATTGCGAAATGAATTCAAATAGATCCATTTTTGCAATCCAAAATTAAACGTCAATAATCACAATGAGATATCCGGAGCCATACCTTTTCAAAAAGAGTAAATGCCTGTTGCCTGTTGTGGACGTTTACTTTCAGTCGAATTGAGTAAAATCTAAGAGGATAATCGAGACTTTTTATAGCGTGGGACTCGTAGTCTTAAGTAAGTCGGTCGATCTATATGTATATAACTGTATTTAAACGCTGCAAATTGTATACTTCTTTTCATCTCAAAAGAGATAAAGACAAAATGAGCCCATCTGAATTTCAATGTACATAAACGCTGCAATATGTATAATTATTTATATCTCGAAAGAGATATATTAATAAATTTGACATTTTGCTGCAATGATATAACAAAGATGAATTGTCCTTTATTTATCACGCTTTTAATATAATACAGAAATGACAATATGGTATGGAGTATAGCTCCTCACGAAGCAATCTGTATATATGGAAATCATTCTCTAGTGTACTACTAATTTAACCATCAGCGGGAATCCAACCTTCGACCCCTCTAATCCATAGAGTTGCTCTTACCATCTGAGCTTTGTTGACTCACAATCGTCTCAATGCAACTGTATGGATGAAAGGGTTCGTGGGTTCTGTTTCCGCTGACAACTAATTTCATTCTTTCTCCTAAATATTATTTCCATGTATAGAAATTTCTCCGATGAGGGCTATACTTCATTGGGACGATTCACGGTGTATTACCTATGGTACGGCTAGCTCTGATGGTAAGAGCAACTCTACGGATTACAGGGGTCGTGGGTTAGATTCTCGCTGACGGATAAATTAATCTTTCTCTCGAAAATTATGTCCATATATACAAATGAATTCGTGGGGGTTATACTCCATACCAAATTGTCATTTCTATATTACGTTATCTGGCGAATTCCTCATATTAACAAATTAGTTTAGAAAACTGATATTTGCATTAGTTTTGCATAAATAAAATACTTTCAAGGCCTCTTAGGCAAGAAAAATGTGAAGAAATGGAGCGAAAAGATTGAAAAATACGACTTTCGCGGATACCACATGGCCGCCATTTGGAATTTACCCGGGGTATATGAAAATAGGCTTAAAATGACCCCAATAAGATAAGCTTTAAAGTCACCAAGTTTCAGCCTCCTCGGTTTTATCGTTTCGGAGCAGCAGAGAAACGTTCACTACGGGGGGCACTTTCCGTCCCCCCCCCCCAGGCCAGATAGGGTTAACTATGACAACCTTTCTCCGCCTTCTTGAAAAAAAAGTCATCCCCTGATATTGGCACGATGCTCGCGCCTCGGTTGGCATCGGGCCAATGTCAGTGGACGAATTTATGTGGTCTCTCAAGAGGAGAGTTATTCTGTCAGCTGAGTCAGGCTCTGTGGAAATGCTTGGATTTAAGTCCATTTGTGTCGCAGTTAAACTTGAGAAAGAAATTCCATCTTTCAATTTATTTGTGTGTTTATTCGATCGTGTGAAGCCTCCTTCCTCTCTGCCTTATAAAATAGAATCTCTGCCTTATAAAATAGAATCTTCCAATGAACGCCTGAAATTGACACATGTACATTTCACACAACCGTCATGAAACATCCAATAATTAGCATTATGTTATAGACAAGTGTTATAGAATATCGAATTCTGTGAGGACGAAAAAAGAAAGAGTCATTCAATTGTATTGAAACACAACTTTGTTAAACTTGCGTGGAATTATTTTATCAAATGGGTGACAAGTCTAAATTTGCAATGCGATAAATTGAAAGTAACTGAAATCATTTTTGGAATTAGAGATCGAGAGTTGGTTTACGTAGGCCATGGTGATAAACAAAATGGTATTTATAGTTGCACACGGTCTGGGAAACAAAGCTGGATGCTAGCAAACATATAAATTCTAAAAACAAACAAAAAACAATTAGAACATTATTGTCACTCAAAATAAAACGGGAGTTTTGTCAAAAATTGAGGGCTCCTGGAAGGCATCACAAATCAGTAATAATGTATAGTTGATTTGAATTTTTGCTCTATCGTTCGTCATCTGATATTTGTTGGAATCCGCTCATCTTGTAACATACTTTAACCCGTTACCTCTGCCACGTAAAGATCTAGCAACAGTGTAAAATCGGGGCTATGGTACAACAAATGTCCACTGGTTTGTTCAAGGTTTGACAAAAAATGTCAATAGACGTAACTTTACTTCTCTCAAATGTAATGCGAACGTGTAATTTTTAAGTATACGCTTCTTGATCACTCAACCAGTCATAAAACCAAGGCTTCTTAAATATAGAATTTAACTTGTCTTGCATTTTCATCGTTGAGGAAATTCAGTTGATATTTTCTAAAATTGTCTTTTCCAAGTTAACCAAGTTAGAATACAATTTTATTCAGGGAGTGGGGGAGGGGGGATGCATGCTCCCGAGAGGCGCGTATTACTACGATGGTATTTGGAGACATCCCCCCACCCAAGGTTAAACCATCTTCCTTCGCCACTGTGCTAGCCATACATAATTAGAGTAACTGTTTGACTAATGAGGTATTAGCTAGAACATGTATGTAAGTGACTATTGGGGATTATTGGTTATACATGTTTACATGATAACCCCGGTTAACCTGTAGTTGCAAGTGGGCGAGATGCAACCCCAAGCGACATCTGATGGCATAGTATCTGCAAACCAAATTTGACAAGAATCTGAAGGTGTCCTCGAACTATTGCTCAGAAATTTAGACTTTGCCACCAGGTGTCACCATCTGTTATTGGCCAGAAACAAATTTCGGATTTTTTCCACCATATGGAACCACCTGTAGGCAGAAGCGGGCGAAATACAACCCCAGGGGACATTTCATGGCGTGGTATCCGAATACCAAATTTGAGAAGAATCCGAGGAGTGTCCTCAAGCTGTTGCCTGAAATTTTTTTTTAGAAAAGACCTGGCTGTAAGTATAAGTGAGCGAAGCGCAATCCCAAGCAACATCTCCTGGCATGACACATGCATGCCAAATTTGCGAAGAATTTGATGAGCAGTTCTCAAGTTATTGCACGAAAACAAATTTCGGATTTTGTCCCCAGGTGGCGCCACCTGTAAGCAAAAGTGATTGAAGCACAATGCCAAATAACATCTCATGTCAAGGTATATGCTCACAAAATTGGGGAAGAATCCGATGAGCGGTTCTCAAGTTATTGCCCGGAAACCAAATTTAGAAGTTGCCACCAGGTGGCTCCACCTGTACGTACAAGTTTGCGAAACTCAATTCCAAGTGACATCTCATATGGCATGGTATATGCATATCAAATTTGAAAACAACCCGATGAGCATTTCTCAAGTTATTACACGGAAAGGTAGGATATTTCGGAGGAATCGTTTCAAAGTTATCGCTTACAGCACGGTAGAACAGAATGAACTCTAGTGGCGCCATCTAACGGCACCACAAACACCGTCTTTCCAACGACGTCAAACAGGCCGTATATCGCGATCTATCGGAAATGAAGCAAATTTTGCATGGAAGGGATGGACTGGCGTATTTAATCCCTCGCAATAAATTGAGATACCGATGAGACTGAAATAACATGTTGGATTTATAGTCTCCGTTGACTGCTTTGAATGTGACAAAACCGATTATCAATCTGGGATGAAAGATTATATTGCAGTTGCACATAACATGGTAGACATGCGCACGTGAAGAGATATTTTGCCGTAGATCGTAATAGAACTTGAGCAGGAAACAATTTGAAATTAAATAACAAGCTCATGAATCTTCCTCGGGCTACATAAAGATAAACTGTGGTAGGGCTTGGCGTAATTCAAGTTCTGTTGAGTAGGATTGGTAGAATACATCATGCAAACAAGGATCTTCCATGCTGTCTCGCATCGATCCATCTTTGAATGAATTATTGGTATCCAGTAAGAGAATTAATAAACTATAATGTGTTGAAACATGGCGGTCGAATGAAGGAGGAAATTTAATTGCTCGAATGTTGGCTTCACATGGTAATTGGATATTGAGCTATGGAGTGGAAGCGTTCCTCAACCGTGCACGCGCATTATACTCGCCGCTTCCGGTTTTCTCTCTGGACCACACAACAACGACGCACAAAATGTCTTCATTGTTATCGATATGATGGTAGGCAGTATTGTTATGTAATGGCTCAATCCTTTTATTTATCGCGCGATCAGCAATTATTTACAAATTCCAAAAGGTCGAATTTCACACTCCCTGCACTCTGGTCATGAACTCCTCCCCCTACTCCTCCTCCAACTGTTCCTTCTTGTCCTGCCCCAGCTTCTCCTGTTCTTCCTGATCCTGAGTCTAAATCTGTGTCTTCGTACGCTTGATTTACTTTACTGTTTACAGGGGATGAAACAATATTGAACCATCGGTTTATGGGTGACATATACTGATTGAACACGGAAAATCTAGCACTGCGTGAAAATGCAAGGTTAACTGTTTCCATCCCAGGTTTGGAATCTTGAGCCCGTCTCGCAGTCTAGACTCAGACGACGATGCCCTTTTCAAAAATATTTTTAAAACATACCGGTAGTTTATAATTCGCCCACTGTTTATTTTTTATACATCAATATCTGGCCACAATGATCAAATCGAGGAGGTTGTTCTCTATCTATTACGTAAGCGTGTCAGCGATAGAAAACGGAGGAGTGCTCTCCGTGACATGGCATTAGAAGTGCCCCCTGTCTCTTCGTTGATTCAATGGTGCCTTCGTTAGTTCAGAACCAGACGATTGATCGAATGTTTGGTTGTACGGTTGAAACTAGACTATGAAAATGATCAGGTGCGTCAAGAAACCGAGCCCGATCCCGTTTCCGAACTTTGACCATGGTCCTGCTCAGTATTCAGGCTGGTTACAATTGATTAGTGAGGTTCATCCTGTCATGGACAGCGGCTAATTGTGATTGAAATGTCCGAAATGTTCACGTACGTCGAGAAATCGAATCTGATCTCCTTTTTTTAACTCGGACTACAGACTCTGACTTTCACTCAGGTTAGTTTAAGATTATAAGTGGAATTAATCTTGCAAATCACAGTGGCAGCGTTTGATTTGAAATCTCCATAGATTCACTCACTTCCCATGGAATGCTTTTAGGAGAAAGCACGAATACTTTAAAACCATGAATACTCACAGTTATTTTGTGTTAGACTAAGCATATTAGATGAAGATATGAAATGGATTCGACAAGCTTACATCATCGTCTGTGTGCTATGCTTTGATTCCACACGTGTAAGACTGATATTATCTGCTGTTTTGTCAATCTACATCATGCTATTAAATTGATTACTTTTTTGTCATTTTATAAGTAGTTAGGATACAGAGAAGAATTTTACAAACCCAGTAGCGTATTTTCGCCCTAGCTGTATTGATGTCGCATACCTATGACAATACACATATTTCCAAAACCCTATATGTTCAGGGTTATATGAACAAAGGTGATGGTACGATAAGGCGAGATTTTGGCCTTTTCGTGGTGCGGTTGAAATCGAAAAAATAAAATGTCCTAAAAATACTTACGTTTTAATGTAACGGCAAGAGAAAATATAAGTACACAATATGTGAAAGTTTTAGTGCGATTGCGTTATGATTATAGTTATCACATGAAATTGAAATCCACAGCTTGTGCTATTTCGTGAAAAATGGGTCTAAATCGAGTCCTTCAGACACGCATTTAGAGGCGAAGGACCCCATGGACCAAAACGCCATTTAAACTGGTGTTGTGTGGTAACATTATATCCCCACTGCTGGAAGATCTTTTTGGTCCAAGGAGTCCTTCATACTAAAAAATGAAAAGTTATGATTCATAACGTTTGAAGTTTTCGTAAGTAGATTAAAGCGACAAAATAGCCTGTTACAGTTGTTCGTATGTCGTGGTGTAGTGGATACGCACGTTGGATCACAAGCGCCTCGAAATTTTCTTTTACCGAGTTCGAATCCCAGGAGGGCAACATGTGTGACGTCGACAAGTTATTTCAATCTTTCTCATTTTTGTAAAAAAAAAATGCATTCAGTATATCTGAAATAAGATTTTTAGACTATCATTATGAACCAATTAACAGTAAAATAAATATTGTTTGCCGATGACACGATACCGTGTGGAAATTACGGGCTAGTCAAACGTTGAAATCGAACAACCAGTCGCTCCGTTGATTGACAGTTGCCGCCGACGACAAGTTGTACATTGCATTGTGATTGACAGATGGAGAGAAGAAATGTACATTCCCATGAGTCGGCTGGCTGTGGGCAAAAACCCCGCCTTACAATACCATCTCCTTTTGGCTATCGACTATGTGATATTTGAAAACTAATTTTAAAACTTTCGTTTTTGTATAAAAAAGTCCTCCGGGCATTCCCCACAAACTGCTCAACTTATTGTTAAAAACACTACCGCGCAGAAGACTTCTACTAAATCTCAGTCTCTTAGACTTTCAATATTTATGTACTTATTTTAAATGCAATGTTTGAAGGTGAACGAATAAAAATCATCAAATTATCAAGCTAAAACCTTGAATTTCATATTTTCAAACTCGAAGATCTAAAACAAATTAAGATACTGATTACATGCATGAAACAAACATGTCAAATTTCAAGTCGACAAACATTATTTTCCGAGTAATAAATGCGATTTTATGTCACACAGGTGTAACACTGAGAAATCAGACATTTAATGGTCACAGCTCGTTTAAGTTTATGGTATTTACCTTTGAAATTTTCAGCTTATTTCTTCACCAAACGAAAAATCTAATATTGAACATTTAAAATAGTAATACAATGGAAAAGAACATTTTTTTTTTTTTCTTGCTTGGGGGTGGTGCTGTGGGGGGTCTCATTATCCTAGGTTAACTCCAGTTTGTGGTTGATAATAATGGTACCCTGAACCACAAATTTGGCTCCCCTGCATTTATGCAGACAAAGGAGTCTGTTGATGAGAAGTCATACAGGGATTTATCCAATCATCGAGGATTCCATTGAATATCACAAATAGTTAGTATATAATTTTGAACAATGAGTAAACTCTTCGGTTAGCTTCGTTGTATAACATTACAGGTAGTTGATATATCAGCCACTGCCTGACTACAGTAATGAAGTTTATATACAACTCTTTGCCATCGTTTTCAGTTTTGCATTACACCTGTGTTGCTCGTTCTGCACTGTTTACTCAAACATTATGCCGTTTGGTTTGGGGTCTACAAGAGCCTGCTGCATCTGATCACTCCAGATTAACACTTTTTTTAACTAATGAGCTGAACATTTATACACAATATACTTGGGTCAAGTTGAGCACAGAAATGTAACAAAGATTCTGCTCTGATGAGGTCACTGGACGACATTATTTCTAGAAGTAATGTAACGGCCGAATACATGTTTTTGATTCATTCTCGTGGAATAATGTTATTTGACGCACCTCAGAGAAAAAAAAAAACAACACGAAAAGTCGGGAAGCAATGATCACAACACAAATTCTAATAGCACCTAATGAACTGAACTAATGAAATGTACCAGAAAAGTGTTTTCGTCATATTTTATCAACATTTCTGTATTTTCGCGATGAAAAATGGGCATAAACTTAATATTTTATTTCACATCACATTAATATTTACTAATTTATCTTGCAGTTCTCGCGGAAAAAATGTATATGAAATGTCGTTTTTGAAAACGACGTCACTGTGACGTGATTAAAGCGGCCATCTTGGATTTTTTTATATTTTCTGATAGAGCTTGACCCAAGTATATAGTGTGTTCCAGCTTTCAGTTTCAGCTTTTCAGCCCCTAGCTCAAGGGGTTAAAACATAATTGGACATGACCCAAACGCCCAGGCCAGATAGGCTTAATAGGAAGGAGGAGATATAAAGCCCCCCCCCTATTAACGTTCGCTGCACTCGCTGAATTCGTAATTGTTCAAACTTACTGAGCATACTCAAATTGTTATATTTTACACCGGACATATGCAATATTCTTGAAAACTGAAGATACACTATACACTAATTAACAAGTTGTGACAAGCAATAGTTACCTTTTCTGGGCCAGTTAACAGGGAAAGAAGTATTAGTTGAACCCTTCTGATTGGTTACGGCAACCGTAACGTTGTACGTCATAGAATTGTCAACATCAACTTTCGGGATGGATATTTGAGTCACATTCCCGCACATGACAAATTTTGACGAATTGAAATCCATGTGGAACGGAAAAGACTGCTCTTTGTGAGTATTCTCCAGTTGTGCAAAGTCTCCATTTGTCTTCCATTGCACCCCATCAAAAACTGGGAACGAGTAGAAAGGGACTGAAATCCTGTAGTGTGTTCCGTTCTCCTCCAAGCTATGAGACTCTTTTTCCTCGAACATCGGTGTTGCTGGATAAAATAATAATAATGCATTGGTGAAAGTGTGATCCAGTGTACATTTTTCTATTAGTGTATTCATTCTTTTGTAGCATTAAGAAAACTATATAAAACAATTCACAACTCAGCAGAATTTCTGCGAATTTGGAGTTGGGAAGGGGCGAACGCTTGAAATGCCATACTTTTTTCAACTTATTTTCATAAATATTTCATATCATAGAGGAGCCCGGCGGATTGAGCGGGGGGCGTTGGTGTTGCTCCCTCACCCCCAATAAATTTGCAGCAAGATTTTATCTTCCACGTAATTCCCTATAAGTAACTATAATTACGGACGGGATAGAGGGGTTTTCCCACATTTTTCCTTTGTACGTCCCTATAATTGTCCATCAAATAAATCATTGCTAACAGTTATGCCCAGTTATAATCAAAGTACTTAAAGTACTGATGACGGGTTTACTTGCATCAGAGGGGTGTATTAGTACCATATTTGTGATCAATTAAGGGAGGAAAGGTGGTGTTCGCTTTACATAGGAATTGTCCTCAAGCTGTTCGGTTTGTAGGGCCAAACTTTCGCTTTTATCAAAATGATATGAGATGGACCATTTTGTACAGCCTAAATGCTGAATTATAAGACACGAAACAATAAATGGTTGCATATGCAAGAAAACGGATTTATGGCGCACCAAAGGTACATTGGCTTATTTTCGTATTTTTTATGCACTTTTCGGTGCAGCTTATTTTTTTCTTGAAAAATTGAACACCTTTAACCAAAACCAATTTTAGCTATTTTGAACAACAAACAATTCTGAAATATTCAGTCTAAATATGATTTTAGTTAACGGTGTTATAATTTTGTAACAAGACAAAATGTCGACTGTAAATGCACCGAAAGTGCAAAATGAGCCAACACGGCAGGTTTGAACCATTGTAAGTCTGGTTGTGTTTATCTGTGAGCCTTGATTATTCATTATCTGATAATTCGGTATGTGCATGTAGATTATACGAAATTTTCAA
Source organism: Hanleya hanleyi (assembly GCA_036873755.1). Lineage (NCBI taxonomy): Eukaryota > Metazoa > Mollusca > Polyplacophora > Lepidopleurida > Hanleyidae > Hanleya > Hanleya hanleyi. Next base: position 11,666 of record JAVTVY010000705.1, read on the forward strand.
TTTGGCGTTTTTTAGGCAAAAATTAGCCCCACCAGCTGTGTAAAAAACGCATTGAAGACGATTCCCTATATCTAAAGTGAACACCACCTTTGTGATCTTACAACAACAGTTCCATGGATCGGTTGTCGTAACCACAATATGGCGGTTTTTTGTGGATACATCTCTATATAGGATGTGTATCCACATTTTTTTCTTGAGCATAAAACGTCGATTTTTTGTAAAATGTGGATACGCATCCTATATAAGAGATGTGTCCACATTGTATCCACATTTATATAATTTCCATACTTCAGACATTGCCATCGCCGCTAAGTTCAGAAAATTCGCCATTCTCCTACTCAACGATCCTTCTTTTAACAACTCTTGGCTATAGAACAAGATACTGTCATACTCACAGTGTTATTTTAAATGCTAAATAGTCACGGTTTCACAGAAAAGCCGAATTATTTTTTAAAATTCATATGGATAGGAAAGAAAAACAAAAATCTAGAAAACGAGCCGATATTGTTTACAGTTTTATTGAAATCGTACGTCGTGTGAAAAGTGTGCTGATTGGTTGAATAACGTGTGGACGGAGCCAATATGAACTGTTCAGCCAATCAAATTCACGATTAGTTGCACTCAGGGAAATTCAGATTTGGAATGAAAGTTCATCGTGCGACGGGATCGAGATATCGTATCTCTTTCCCTTCCATCCCAGCAAAAGGAAAACACGCCAGGTTTTTATTCTTTGTAACCATAATCAGATATGCTATACGAGTTTTGTGCAAGACTGTTAGTCGTTCCTATTTCGTTTTGTTGATGAAGATCGACAGAGAAGACACGTCAGACACGTGAAAAAATAACGAAATCTGACATGTCAAAAAAACTTTCGCCAAAAATTTCTACCAGAATCTTGCCGAATTTTATTCAGTTCTCATGCTGATAATTGATCAAGTAAGGTGTACGTAAAAATGTGGATACATCACGAAAAAAACATGTGTATCCACAATTTGGAAATTCCTTGTTCTCGGTGATTTTAAAAAGTGGATACAAATACATAATTTGTATCAACAAAAACCCGTTATGTGGTTACGCCTGCTGAATAACTGCTGCGTTCCCTTACCGCCGTAACAAATGATCCCGGATAAAATAGATTGGAAAGGCAAATTTTAAAAGAAATTGTAAAGATAAAATTTACTGCGATAATGTACTAATTATCACGTTCAATGTACAAGCTACCGTGCATTGCAACTGTCAGACAGAAGAACGGTATTTCTTTATGAATGCCTTAAGGAGCATCAAATGAGAACAGTCTCCGGGCAGGAGATCAAAACTACAAATGTGCAGAAGAAAACTGAAAAGTGATAACAGAGTTGGGCTTACCCTAGGTAAAAGAAACATTAAACTGGAAATATGTGTTTACTACAAGCTCTTCCATACTGAAGTGCTTTAATGTTACTTTGAACAACCAGAAGTATAGCTAGCGCCATCTATACTTTCAAATTATTAATGTAGAAGGCGTTATTTCTCCAAAGATCTTTCCATTATAGAAATTATCACCCCATTGCCCAAGGTACGGATTATATCGGTTTTGTCTACATAATGTGTCCAGTTGCATTACTATACTTATATATTTCTAATTCAGCATCGCAGGAAACCACCTTCGATTTCTTTTTCACGGTAAAAGGTCCAGAAAAGAAGGAAATATACATTGCATTACAGAGGTATTATATTCGCCAGAAATCGCTCAGAACGTGTCTACGGGATATAGATTACAGGAGATTCCGAGACCTGAGCGGCCGCTGGACCCTCGCCTAAAGTGCAATGATAGTAACACCCCGATCAGCAATTGCTTCCGCCAGCCCTGTCATATCATATTTACTTCATATCATAAATATTTTAAGAACTGTCCATACTTACATTGCATTCGATAGGTCGACGTACGGTATCCGCGTATTCCAAGAGATACGTTGCAGATGTATATGCCCACACTTTCTTGCCATGCATCATTGACGCGAATGACACTTGTATTGCCACTCACATTGGTGCTGTGGAGTGCCATTGTAGTGTTGCCGATACTATGAAGCCAGGTGTATTCAGCCGTTGTCCATCCTACACTGCAATTTAACCATCTCAGTTTTTCACTGAACGTGATTTTTGGTGGATCTGTAAGTTTCAGTGACATAAATTCCAGTTCAATTTTCTTTAATGTAGCCACGTCAGATATTAATGTTTTAATTAAAACATCTTGGCAAAATCTTTGACGACATAATTTTCCTGTAATTTCAGTCATCGTAAACGAAACAACGACTGAGGACGAAAGTCTCATGCTAGAAACTGGCTGTCATTGGATCGAATATCTGAATCGGTAAAATATTTGACTGATATGCAATGGAAGATATAATTCTATAATACCTGATATTACTGAAAGGCTGGTTTGCTTGCTGTTTATTTCCAGAAGAATATGTCACAAATAACGGGTTTTCAGAGAGGAAGAAAAAGAAAATGACGGAAAATCCCACTAATAACGGAAAACAAGTAACCAGGCAAAAGAGAAATATACTACTCACCCATAATGTCAATAATCACAGATTTTGACGCATTTCCTGCATCATTATTTGCTTCACAGGTGTACGATCCAGCATGAGATTGGTTAACGTGATGGATGATGTACGTGTCACTGTTGTTAGTCTGCCTGCTTTTCTCCATGTACGCATGTGTCCAGGAGATGGTCGCGCTAGGGTTGCTGTCCACAGAGCAGGTCAGCTGTAACATCTCTCCCTGTAGTATCGGGGCCGCTGTCCTGTTTATGCTTATAACGGGTTTGTCTACATGAAAGAAATAACTTTTGTCTATATAGGCTGAATATTAGGGTGTGGATATCTTACAATTTAATTATTGTTGCCTTTTTTTGTCAGGAATAGATATAAGAAAAGAAATTCATTGATAAAATTGTGTTCCCCGGAAGACAAACTAGATACAGTCGATCGAATACGATCGAGGAAGCATCCCTTTTGCATCTTTAGTAAAGGAAACATTCATTATTTGTGAAGAAAGTAAAAACGTAAAACTTAGTGAAAACATCAATAACATGGCCCCATAATATACCTTGAGGGAAGGTACCCACATACCAAAGTTGAAAGAATCCGTTCAGGTCCAACAGTTACTGCCCGGAAATGCAATTTTACCTTGGCCCACAGGTAGCGCCATGTATAGGCAGATAGGCATAAAAACAATCCCAACTGAGATCTTGAGGTAAGATCCCTTGACATTGGAAATAGAAAATGTTAACTTGGCCTACAGGTGGCGCCACCTATGAGTAGTTCGTCAAGAAAAACATTCCCAAGCGAAACCTTCAGGTAAGGTATTCATATACCAAACTTGGAAAGAATCCATTCAAGTTTTAAAAAGTTATTGTCAGAAAACATAATTTTAAATTTGCCCCAGGTGGTGCCACCTATATTTGGATCGGCATGAAAAACAATGCCAAACGAAAAAATGAGACGAGACACACCAAATTTGGAATGAATCGGTTCCAGGTTTTCAAAAGTTATTGTCTGGAAACACATAACCTAGCTTTCAGGCGGCGCCACCTATACACGAATCAACACAAAAAACATTTTCAAGCCAGATCTTGAGGCAAGGTACACATACACCAAATTTGGAAAGAATCCTTAAGGTTTTCAAAAGTTATTGTCTGGAAATGCAATTTTTACTTGGCACCCAGAGGCGGAATGGCACGAAAAAAACAACTTTCCAAGCAAGATCTATAGACAAGGGACCCACTTACCAAATGCAAAAACATGGGTCTGTGTCTGATACATTGAGACCTTTGGGGTTGCAATTCATTGAGGGGTGGCAGAATTATACCAATATTGCAGACTACACACAAATGTCAATTTTCTACCAAGATATATTGGATATATATGCTCAAACACAATATATGAGGGTCGGGCGCGGGCTAGTTTGGGATATAGAGGGTGCGGCTCGGGGACATGCTTTCCTCGAGGGTAGTGGTAGGAGTGCTGACATGAAAGCCATAGACAGACATCGTTGAATTCAATTCAATTCAGGAAATTGCTCATATATGCACAGTGTGCACCCAAACTTTAGGAACTCAGTTGTAATTAAAACAGTAAGTTACATGTGTGGACACATATGAAGTGGAATACAATTATTTGATAGCAAAATTGAAGGAAATGATGTCCTTCATTTAAGATGACAAGAAATTCAAAAACCAGGTGTTCGGTACTGCGGATTTATTTCATATTATACTTCTAAAATATAATATGGTTCGTGCAAAAGCTGTAGGGTGAATCATATGATGTGGAATACAATTATTTGATAGCAAAATTGAAGGAAATGATGTCCTTCATTCAAGATGACACGAAATTCAAAACCCAGGGGTTCGGTACTGTGGGGATTCCTCCGCCAGTTATTTCATGTTATACTTCTGAAGTAAAATATGGTTCCTGCAAAAGCTTTAGAGTAAATCATATGATGTGGAATAGAAGGACTGGACAGCAAAATTTAAGGAAATGGTGTCCTTCCTTTAAAGCGACATGAAATTCAAAACTAACAAAGGTTCAGCAGTGCGGGAACTCCGCCGGGTATTTCATATTGTACTTCTGAAATAATCTTACCAATCTATTAGTAATTACTATAAAGGAATATATTGAAGGTGATTTGGCATGTGTGTGTGTGTGTGTGTATAAACACTTTATATTGCATCTTCTACCTTAGGTTAGTATCACATGAGACTGAGAAGCTGTGTAACATTTGATGCTCCAGGGGTGGCGATATCCTCCCGAGGGTAGTTCATAAGTTGAATAACCGTATTACCATAAAATCTCTCGGAATATATGAGAATTGGGTGGGGGGGAGGGGGTTGGGCGGGTGGGGCTTAGTTCAGGAGACATAGCGTGGTGCAAAATAACTTTCTTGGACAAGAACAGGGACACGGTCGTCCACCGATATCATTTAGATCACTGTATTAAGCTTTCCACAGTTAAAGCTATGGGTTCGATATGGTTCGATAAAATCTGTTCAATTTTTCAGGGAATTATTGTCCAAAAATTAAATTTTAACTTTGCTCCCAGGTGTCGCCACCTTTAGGTGGATCAGCAAAATAAAAACAAAAAATACCACATGGTCCTGCTACCTACATTAGGCACTGACATGTTCTTGAATTAATGTATCTATGTCAGTGGCTTTAAAATCTGCAAAGCCACTGTCTCTTGTGTTTTATCTACATTTTCTGTTATTTGCAAATTTTACCAGGAACGTAATATACTTTTAATAGTTGCAAATGGCTTCAGACTATTTTGACAGTCATAACTGTGAACTAGTCACTGAAGTGTTATCTATGCAAATGAGAATATGGAATTGGTATCCAAATAGAGACAGCCTCTTCACCATATATGCATGGTCCAGATAGAAAAGAATTAAATTTGATTTACGAAGGCATTCAGAAGCTGTCCGGCGAAAAAGATTGAACAAAAGGGAAATTTGCATATAAGGAGATTTGCATATAATAACAATGCAGATAAAACACAAGTGTCCAGTCTCGGACAGAGCTTAAAAACAATAGGTGTCTTCCCCTGACATGGACAATATAAACAACAAATGAGAAGTTGATTGACGAGGGCATTCGGGAGCTATCAGACGGAAAAGATTGAACAGAGATTGATAAAAACCCACTCCCCGGTTTCGGACAGCGCTGAAAAACAATAACCGTCTTCCCCTAGGCAGAATCAATGTCCACTACAAATTTGACAAAGGCAATTAAAATCCTTAGAAATATACCATTCGACTGCAAACTTGAGAAATGATCTCCTGTCTGTAGAAGGAAATCTGGTGTCGATGTCCAATGATATGCACACTATTTTGGCTGCTGTCACCATTTAGGAGCAAGAAATGCATTGGGCAAGGGGTGGATCAGTAATGATTTATAGCCAGTTGACTGAGAACTGAAGGGTTTTGGAGTAAGGTGGAATAATAGAGTTTCCATTTTCATCTTCAATATTGTCAGTGACTGGCGTATGGTATCGTTATTTTGCGAGATAAGGGTATTAAATTGCGTCCCGATAGCACCTCGAGCTGACCAATTATGAGCCCATAGCCTTCCAAAGCGGTGTACGTGGGTTAGCTGAACATTAATTCGCACAAGGTAACTATACTGATTTTGCAGGAATCGTCTGTGATACAAACTTTCTGGAAATTTAGTAGGGTTATGGGAAGGTGCAATCATCTGTGCATATGTATATGAAACAGAATGATTGATGTTTTATAACACCATCCAAACTCCAGATTTGGAATTCAGAAATGCCAAAAAAGTGTAGTAAAGGCCATATTTAAACTTATCTGTCCTTGAACGACAAACTCCATAAACCGAAATTTTGAAATCTTGGCTTATCATACTGAGTTTATTCTAAGTCATCGTGCAAAGGATGCAAATGATCATGGGTATGTTAAATAAGGCCCCTGAAAGGGATGCTGGACAATTTGTCGCATTGCTACGTCCCAAAGTGTATGAATCTAATTCACCATATCTACAAGAATGTTTTTCTATCGCAAAAAATATTAGCGAGAGAAAGAAATAAAAATCTTACCAAACAGCTTTATCATCGACACAAATTATCTTCCAAGAACGTGAAATCATCGGAGCAATCAATGCAGTTGAAGGTAGATACATTATACAAAGCCGTTCACTGATTGAGGGCACAAGTAATTTATCAGATAACAGTAGACCATCAGTAATCGGTTGGTGTCAAACAAAATTTCGTGAATGTAAATGAATAACTTTATGGAAAAATGTAAACAAAATATTAGGATAAAAACTTAAGGTGGAAAGATAGACAAATCCTGGAGAAAAATAACAGTTCGGTATATTCATGCAGATTCAGTTACTGGTACACTTATTTCTATCTTGTAATCGATTCTCATTTCGCAAGTATGAGAATCAAATGAGGACCGCTCCGCTCCCATATCTACCATATCATTCGAATATTTACAGCAACTCTCTTCAGTAGATACATGTTCATTTGAGTCATTCCCTCTAAATTAAATAGAAACGATACATATACCAGCTGCATAAGCATCTTAGGGCCTCCGTACTATGTATTCCGTCCTGTTATATATATGTATGGTTTTTGAAGGCAGATGAAGTAACGCCATTATGGGATATCTCAGCATACTATGGGGCATATGGTGTGAAATTTTTGCGATATTACGCTATACGTGCACTTATGATAGCGTTCTATTGGTAGATTCGTTTACATGTCACAGAGCCAACCTTGCACGTCGGTGACATAGACTACCTGTGAAGTACTAATTTGGGGCCATGGAACATGGACTCGAAACAATACATCACGACCGCACCATGTTTCTGTGGATTGGAAAATATATGTAAGTTCAGATACAAAGTGTAAGAAACGATGGAAAAAGATAACCTTTGGTTGATGGGGATGAATCTAGACAGAAAATAATCCAGCATGCTCAGGGTGCATACCATTCTAATATACCCCCGATGTGATAGGTCATTTGGACACCCTAATTATCAGTGATTATAGTTGGGTATAAAAGTGTTTCTATTCATCTAAAGACTATACTTCATTTGCCTCCCATGGAAAAGGTACCGAAGGTTCACGCTCCGAATAATATATATTTCTCGTGAAATCGATTTCTCGATTCCGTCCACTCTCACCAAGATGCATAAAACATTGTATGAAGCTAGATTTAAGGTGGAGTTCTCGTGAAACGCCACGATTTTTCCCATTGAACAGAGCATTTTGCAGAGTCATGTCGGTTGGTGAGGATTATGGTGATGTGCAGTTGTAAAGTTCGGTGTACGGGGATTCCAGAGAGATATCATTCAAGATGTAGAACAGAGGTGTACAGGCTCAATTGGACACGGACATCTTAGATTTAAGAGAATCTATCACAGATTCCTGTAGTTACTTTTTCAGCCAAAACTCAAATAACAACAGCACATCATCCGAATGTCCTGTTCTTCTCTTCACTTATAATTAGAAAAGCAATAGAGACATTGGTACTACCATGCACATGAAATGCCTAATGAACTGGTCGCATGCATACAGTAGAAATAGGGTACATTTCGGTGTTTTCGTTGAAATTGGTCTCCTTCAATCCCAATGATACTTTACATTCCAGAGGCAGATTTCAGTGGGAGGCTTGTTTGCAAATTTCGTTCAACTCGAGGGAATAAAAGCAAGTAGTACCACTTTGTTTTGTAGACGATACATGTATGAAACATTTCTGGGTAGTGGTCACTCCCTGAGACCGCGCAGTATATTGCACGTCAATGTAGACAATCTCTAATAAACGGGCCATCACGTATATGGAAGGCCAAATGTACAAATAATCAGAAACTCACAGTTATTGAATCGAAAACCTAAGTTTTCAAACAGAAAACTTGAGTTATCAAAGAGAAAACCGTGGTTTTCGAATCGAAAACTTAAGTTTGCGGTGGAAAACCTAGGTTATCTACCACATAACCCCGAGTTTCTCTTTCCTTAACGTCGAGTTTCTATTTCTCAATACCGAAAACCACAGTTGGCACTAGAAAACTTAAGTTATCGAACCGAAAACCTAGGTTTTCGAATTAACTTAAGTTTCCGGTCGAAAACCTAGGGTATCTAGCAGACAACCCCGAGTTTCTCTTTCAATTTCGAGTTTCTGTTTTATTGTTGGACATCTCTATAAAAATGAAGCGGGCATTCTCTCTCGTCGACTTTATGACAAAAGAGATGATTACAATTTCGACATCGTAAACTATCCCTATCTGGATAGTAATATTCCAGTGGGACCTGCATATGGCGTATACATATCTCGCTTAGTAGCATTTGCTAGATCCTGTGTTAAATGTGATGATTTTATCAACGTCACAAAACATTGTTGCAGAAACTTATAAAACAGGGCTATTCCACCAAGCGCCTCCGCTCAAAGTTTCTCAAATTTGGCGATACATATCGCATGCTGATAGCAAAGTACGAACGTAGCGTGCAAGATCTATGGCGCTACGTTTCGTAACTTGTGTCTAATTCCGCTTAACCCGGGGCTAGGGGCCGTATGAACCCATGTACTTCAGGATCCTCATGGTGCTCATATGAACAGTCACAATCAAAGCGTGACTGAGATACATCTTTTTTAGATGACGACTCTATAACGAATATTATGGCTTAAGAATACTGATCAGTGATACGGATTTGATATTTTTGGAACATCATGATGTCTTGCCGGCATCAATGAAAACTGTTGACCGCTTCTCTCTTGCAGGAAACAAGCCTATGTTTATGTATACTTTTGTCTTTTTGAATTTGGTGCTAATACTGTTATATGGAAATGGAATAGGTCTTTGGATTATGGACGCGGATATTCTCTAATGGACGACGGCTGGATTATGAATGACGGACTAGACGCTTGTAATTCGTGTAGAAAACTTAAGTTATCAGTCGATAACTTAGGTTTTCGAATTTGCGATTGTCGTAAAGTGAAACTCGACTAACTAACTTTGAGTTTCGATATCCGGGTACTATGGGTTTCGCGACTTTTCCCGCATGATGACTGATCAAAACGTCAGACAGAACCACACACTCAACATGTATTCAACAAAAGGATAACTGATATTATTTATTCAATGTAGAGCATTATCAAAGACTGGGTATTGGTACTCAGAACTAGGCCTTTAATCAGTTTAATAGCTATATATATGCTGCAGACCGAATTGGGGGAAATCATCTAGTTGAAATTCAGCTATCCGGTCAAGCTGACTGACCGACATAAAACAGGTCGATGTAATTCCCACCAGCAAAGCGCATATAGATATATGTAGATAGCTACTTTCGAAAATACTTCGGTGACACACATGCTGTCTCTGGGTCAACAGCGATTAATACAGGCAGTGAATGTTATATCATTGTGAGCAGTTTGATTCCGTATAAATAATTTCGCCACGTGGTTATCTCTGCATTTCTGATTGGTCAACAATCGGAAAATGCGCGAAACCCAGAATAACCGGATATCGAAACTCTAAGTTAGAAAGTCGAGTTCTACTACACGACAACCATCACTTCAAAAACCTAGTTATCGACTGTTAACTCCGGTTTTCTACACGAATGTCCATAAATAAAAGAGAAACTCGAAATTGAAAGAGAAACACGGGGTTGTCTGCTAGATAACCTAGGTTTTCGACCGTAAACTTAAGTTATTAATTCGAAAACCTAAGTTTTCAGTTCGATAACTTAGGTTTTCTAGTGACAACTATGATTTTCGGTGTTGAGAAATTGAAACTCGACGTTAAGGAAAGAGAAACTCGGGATTATGTGATAGATAACCTAGGTTTCCGACCGTAAAGTTAAGTTTGCGATTCGAAAACTATGGTTTTCTCTTTGATAACTTAATTCAGGTTTTCGATTCAATAACTGTGAGTTCATGATTATTTGGATATTTGGCCTTCCATACACGTACATATATTGCACACTTAACACCGACAGCAACCGTCTCTTCACCCTGCCCGATATTCCATTTTCAACATGTGCAGTTCGTTATCCTGAACTTCCACGAAGCGCATCATGTGTAAATTCAAACTGATCGTCAGTTTAGAACAACCTTTTCGACAATCCCATGTTGAAATATTCAGTTAACCTCGAAAAGGGCATCCATGTTCAACATTAACAGTCATTAATATTGTCACTTAAAATATTCAGTTTTAACGTTTCTTGCCAAAAGATTTAAATAAGCCCATAACGATAAACTATGGTGTGGAGAGCTCAACCGTGACTGATGTGTGGTAAGACGATACACGTACACCTTAGAAGATCGTGATGAATTTTCGACGATTAGACCCCAAAACGGCAATCGTAAAATAAGCTAGGACGGAAATCGATCGTCTTTGTCAGATATGCATGCACGTTAGTACATTTGACTTGATGCTGTGAGCAGGTATCGGTATAGAGTCAAAATTCGCTAACGGCGTTATGTAGCTATACATGTAATTACAAGCGTCTAGTCCGTCATTCATAATCCAGCCGTCGTCCATTAGAGAATATCCGCGTCCATAATCCGAAGACCTATTCCATTTCCATATAACAGTATTAGCACCAAATTCAAAAAGACAATCATAGTATACATAAACATAGGCTTGTTTCCTGCAAGAGAGAAGCGGTCAACAGTTTTCAATGATGCCGACAAGACATCATGATGTTCCCAAAATATCAAATCCGTATCGCTGAGCAGTATTCTTAATCCATAATATTCGTTGTAAAGTCGTCATCTAAAGAATGATGTATCTCAGTCACGCTTTGATTGTGACTGTTCATATGAGTACCATGAGGATCTTGAAGTACATGTGTTCATACGGCCCCTAACCCCAGGTTAAGCGGAATTAGACACAAGTTACGAAACGTAACGCCATAGATCTTGCACGCTACGTTCGTATTTTGCTATCAGCATGCGATATGTATCGCCAAATTTGAGAAACTTTGAGTGGAGGCGCTTGGTGGAATAGCCCTGTTTTATAAGTTTCTGCAACAATGTTTTTGTGACGTTGATTAAAATCATCACATTTAACACAGGATCTAGCAAATGCTACTAAGCGAGATATGTATACGCCATATGCAGGTCCCACTGGAATATTACTATCCAGAAAGGGATAGTTTACGATGTCGAAATTGTAATCATCTCTTTTGTCATAAAGTCGACGAGAGAGAATGCCCGCTTCATTTTCATAGAGGTAGAGATCTAAATAAGATGTGCCTGTAGGGCTATCTGTAGTTTCCTTCAAATCCAGTGAAGGTGGATATATATCCTTCACTGCGTCATTTATATAGCGATTATCCACAGCGAGAGGATCGTCTATATAGCGTTTGGTGAATGAAAAGGAACGGGCTTTGAGTGGATCGGTTTTTGAAAGCGCCAGCATATAGTCATATTCATAAGAGAACAGATACAGGTCAGCCACCAGGGGTGCACAATTAGTACCCATTGGAATACCTATATGCTGCTGATATATTGTGTTGCCAAATTTCACATAGATATTTTTAATGAGAAATTCAAGCAACTCTATAAACAAAAACATCCCATGAATGATATCTCTTGTATGTAGTCGAGCTAAAGAATGCTTTATGGCTTCCGACAATAATATATCTACGATCAGTTTTCTTGAACACAGATACTATTAATGAACTTATACGGTCAATAAGGTCCTGATGAGGGATTGTAGTATAGAGAGTCGAGAAATCCCATGTGGATACATGTCTGTACGGTAAGTGACCTTTAGCATCAATTCTTCCGTAAGACATTTTGGGTTTTTCAATATCCACATACATTCACCGCCAGAGTTCTTAGAAATAGTGGCGCAATACCTTTCCCAAAATGCTTTTACCTCCTGAAAGGCCCTCGTCAATAGGGTTGAAAGAAGCTTGGTGGTGCAGCTTCTAGAACCAGCTATGAATCTAGCTTTGTATGGTGATTTATGCATTTTGGGAGTCCAGTATATTTTTGGTATGTGGCTATGATTGGTTGGAAGACAAATACCTCTTTCCCTGAGAAACTTTTTGTGATTGTTAAATAAATGCTAATAATGCTAATACTTGTTGGCTTGGTTTGGCTTAGATGTTTGCTACAGACTTTTAAAAGTGCAGCGGATTATCTCAGTGATGGATTCCGAAAGCTGTCCATATAGGCTTCTTTATCATATGATCTATTTGTATCATCAGCTTTGCGAAGAAGAGTCGGAATCATTTGACGATAATATAAATTTCACTTCTTGTAAAACTTGTTAATAATCAGAAAATAACTATTTACTTCTTTCAAATTGAATAAAAGAACATATAAATCCACACCTACAGATCATGGAACATTTTTTGGTCACCCAACATAGCATTAGATAAAAAATGTGTTTTATTACGGTGAGCCATGAAGTTGTAATGTTTTAGCTCCCACTTCTCCATTAATGTTTGATTTAAAAAAATCCCCTGATTGGGTATGCACCCTGAGGCATGCCTAGTCCTGGGGAGGGCAATTTTGACCTCAACCCACTTTCTCATGTACCGTTTTCTCAATCCTTGGACTGAAGGAATAATCTTCCCACAACATATGTGGAGATCAAACTCTAATGGAGAATGCAGAAAATCAAAGATGACCCCATCAATGACGTCACGGTTATATTAAAATACATTTTGGGGTCGACTTTTCGGTGAGATTTTCTGATTATTTTAGTTTCCTAGTTTCTCCACAAAAGCTACATAATAAATTTTATAGTTTTCTGATGTGAGAATTTTTTGGGGGGGCACTTTCAAAGTTTGAAGAAAAATTACCAAAGCTGTTCAGGCACACCAACATGACCGCCAGTTTGAATTTCCCATAATCCTCTGCTCAGAGTGGTATACAAAGCTGCTCAAATGACTCAATATCATATACAATAAAGTCGTGGAGTGGCAGCTTTTATAGTCTTGTCGTTAATTTTGGCAGTAACATAATCCCTCCAACTCTCCAGGACTGCTCGGGTAAAATCGACGAATATCCATAATAAATTCTGAATAGGGGCAAAGTAGGACGTCCAAATGTTTTTGTATAATGGTCAAAATAATAGAATGTTCCTTTTATCTGATCTGTAGTTCGCTGAAACAAAGTTTCCTGTATATTGTGTTTCTACGTTTCTGTGCGGTCTGAGAATGTGACATCCAACCTTTTACTCTCTCGGGTTAAACGAACGTTCTGCCTCTGAACGTAGACAGGGAAAACGTTTAAACCCCGAACTACGCACGTAGCTAACCACAACAAACATGTACTTATGGAAAAAGTAGATTATCAACGTATATCTGCTTGAGATTTCTGGACTGTAGCTATGATATATGCATCATGTCGGGTCCGATATTTCATGACCAGCCATCCAAATATGAAATTCCACGTCGATCGTGGTTCTCCAATAAAGCTTCGGAATTCAGATAAGTATGTGAAGAAAGAAACTGCTACGGACTAGTGCCTTAAGATAGAGTGATTGGCAGGGAACGTAATACACGAAAGTGCTTATGGTATGTTAGTTGTGCGGAATTTCTGACGCCGTATTTCAACATTTGGGATTTTGTTGTGATTTCGCGTGTCTATTCCCATCATACAATCTATGATAAGCAATGGTCTTGGATGCTCATATCCACCTGGCGCTGAACCCTCGTGGTCTTATCTGCTGCTATGAGTATCACCATCACTGTTCAGAATGACTAGACTCAAGGTTCTTGCCATGTATTCAATTTCCGTTATCGGAATGCCGAAAATGAATCGTAAATGCGTCAAAAGAATTATGGTGCATGCTTCTAGCCTTATTGCGTTAAGACGTAATAATAAGTTATTGCATGGATGGCGTTCATTTTATTTTCACAACTTGTGGGTTTCTATTCAGTGCCTTTGGTATTCCATATATCTGGATGCAATACAAGCGTTTTCTTTCTGTTTCAATTAGTGACTGGATCAGCGCTATATTGAATATAGTATTAAACGTAACTGATGAGAATGAAAGTGGATGTATATTATAACGGAGAGGTCAACAATTTTAACGTTAACGTTGCGTCCAGCAAATATTATAAAGGCGTTATTACATACCTTCTGGCATGTTGCTGATATAATTATATAGACCCAAAGGCAGTTATTCATCAATATATAGTGTTATAGCAGACGTTAGATTTGCGTTTGAGAGGCCGAAATGTATCACAACTCCGAAATTCAACGTGTGCTTTCTTTCTAGTAGGGCACCTAGATGCTACTGCTTCCTTATGACCACATGAATTGTCGGACTGCTCTCTTGGTGCTAACCATTATAATCCACCCTGCTCTTCATGATCAATATGTGTCAGCTAGTACAAACGGGACGAATACTTTTTCTGTATGGACTATCGACCTATAAAGGGGTCACGTCCAGTTAATAGAGGCACTTTCTTGATGTATTCGAGATGGATTGAGAATTTCTCGGCTGAAACCGGGACAGCAGAACCGGGACGCCTGGCAAAGTCTCCCCGTTTGCTCTCGGTTCTATCGCGATCGAAACGTTCAGGTTGTCGAGATGGATACCTGAAGGGGTTCAGGCGATCAGACTGTTGTGCGGGTGGCATGTTGTGCGGGCGCCTTTTCGTATACACATATCGCGGCCCAAAATAGAATCCCGGCAACCGATTTTTTGATAAGACGTTTTCAATGTTATTCCACTTTTAATCTAAAACGTTTCATTTATCTTTCGTATATCTCATTGCTATCCAACGCGGAATAAATGACGCATGGTGTAATATCAATTAGTTATGATGTGAACAATTATAAAAATAAAAGCATGCGATAATTATTGTTCTATATGATCGTTTATAATTATTGTTACATGGATCGTTTCAACCGAAAATTGAAAGTTATGTTAAATGTTTAAGCCTATGTTTATGTATACTGTGATTGTCTTTTTGAATTTGGCACTAATACTGTTATATGGAATATGGAATAGGTCTTTGGATTATGGACGCGGATATTCTCTAGTGGACGACGGCTGAATTATGAATGACGGACCAGACGCTTGTAATTTGATCGGTGTATTAACCTCGATGTGTAATATATTTATAATTTGTTATTATTCATTGCAGATTCTATTTTTCTAAGAATTACTGTCTTACTTACTTGTTCAAACAAGGAGATTATATATACAAATTTTATTTCTAATATAAGTTTTCCTGTGACAGGTTAGCGGAAGTACTAACAATCTGAACAAGGGCAATCATGCTTGAATAAACGGTTGAATAAATTTATTATTAACGATACATCGTGTTGTCTCTGTGAAAGGCTGATGAATGCTCGAAACACTTCGCCCGATCTTTTATGTTTGTGTCCGGTTTCCAGTGAATAACCAGTCGCTCCTGTGGTCCTCCTAGCCACTACTGGGGAAATCTCTGATGAAACGTGGTACCATGATTATCTGGTCAAGATTCTATCAAACAATTACTATCAATAAAGATCTCCAATTTCGATAAACTTTCAGAATTCTATTTTAGGCTTGTATAATTCATTTCAATGCGAATTATAATGAGCCAGCTTATAAAATACAATTTCAGTTGGTGATGTTTATATATTAACGTGTAGAGAATTTATGCTGTCAGAGCAAGTATGCGATTACATATTTCAAGACGGAATTACCAAATAATATTAAATGATTCATGTTCAATCTAATTCTTTATCCTTGTTTAAAGCATATGCACTTATACGCGTTTATCTTCAAACAAATCCGAAATATCAACAGAGCATCGAGAGCAGTTAGTTTTCCAATTGCTTACCAATTCCGAGTCAGCTAACGTTTATATTCTAATACCACCTTGGGTAGCAATTGTACAGGGCCACCTATGGTGTATTAGTTCTGTGACACCTATATATTAACTTTAATAACATATTGAATCCGTCTGCAGTAAATCATTTAAATTTACAGGACTAGACAAACGATGCTGTATATCTTTTAACTTTGTAAAGGCATTGACGTCAACACACCAGAGCAGCAGCTTCCAAGCCCACCATGACGAGTGGCACGACAGCCAAACCCACTCCATTCGCGCGTAATCCAAGTGTGTGCCGAGTCCACTCCATCAAGAACACGAAACGATCTATGGTATTTCTTGTACAACTTCATCTACTGTCGCAATGTGTTAAACTAAAGCTTGAAGTTCGCCGATCTGCCCCAGACAAACCGCTGATACGACTTCATCTGTGATGCTTTAGGATATATCGAGGCGTTTGTGCACTTGCTAGCATATGCATCACGTTCGCAATTTCATTCATTGGTAATAGATCTATATCTGTAAGCTGAGTTTTAATGGTGCAGTGCGCAGACAGTGTCCTGCTTCAAGCCCAACTTAAAGTAGTCTCGAATTCTGAGCGCGATGCCCGCTGGCTGAAGTACAGCGTCGTAGAAAGGTGTCACCTTATAGTGAGTAAATTACTTCGAGTCAAAGGGAGAGATTCTTCTGTTAGTCCGCCCGACCGTATCCCCCGTCGGACCAGTAGACAATGAGACTTGTTCCATCGTGTGATTCACAACCAGGTGCGCCGTCCTCGAGTCCTCTATCTGTCATTTTGTTAAAGGTTCAGAGACTTCAATTTGGATTTCACAATTAACAACACCTCTACCGTAACATCTCATGGTTTGATGGCATCTCGTTCCCTATCGACGAAGAAGAGAACCACTGGTAGTCAAGGCACTAACCGCAGCACAATCGATCAGATATTAACCGTACGATTTCCTAACCTCGGCCACCATACATCTGGTTTTTCGGTGAGAGGGGAAAGCCGGAGTTGGTTGGTTGGTTGGTTTGATTGGGCACTCCATCGTATTACAATGGGCACAGGTCATACAGAGTATGCCGTGCAACCCGTTCCCCGACACCGCCCTACACATGCTCCCTCATACCAATGACGCATAGCCATCGGTAATTCCCCATTATATCTTCTTTACATCTGTATCCATATCATCTAACCTTCATCAGTACCCGGAGAGAAACCCACTAGCACGCCCTGGGACCAGAACCCCAATCTCACATACGACCGAGTCGACACCACAAGGAGTCGAAACCGGGCCGCATTAGTGAGAGTCCTGTTCCTAGGGGAGAGAGGGAGAATTAAGGTTTAACGTCGCGTTCAGCGAAACTGAAACAAAATTCTTTGTTTGTGAATTCCAACAACTTAAAATACAGTCTTGTTTACCTCACTAAAAGCTCTTCTGAAGTAGCTGCTTGATAAAAATAATCTCTTACACTTAAAATCTACACAGTCGATCAGAATATATTTCACTGTGAGATCTTCGTGGAATGGAATACACCTCAGTAGTAGTGTCTACGGAAAAAAGGTCCCATTGACCTCTTTGCATTTAAACTTGAGGGGTGACTCTGGATTTCCCTAAAGAATCCGACAGGGGGCGCCACCAGCTCAAGAGAGCTCCGCGCAAAAGGGAGATAACTCTTGATGCACTTTTGTGGTGTTTGGCAAATGCCGGGTTATCTTCCTTATCTTCCCTGATTCGAACATTTGCATATTAAATCTATACGAGAAAATGCCTGTATGGGGTATGGATGCTCCGATGGGGTCGTATGAGGTATCATTGTGAAGTTTATGTGCGGGGGCATCTGATGGGCTGGGTGTGGGGTTGAAATAGCGTGATTCTGCGCATGCGCGGTGGGCAAAGGGTATGGGAATAGGCGTTGCGGAGCTAGGGGAGCCACTAATGGTCCGATTGGGTCGAGTGAGGTATCAAAGTGAAGCATTCGTGAAGGGGCATCTGATGGGCTGGGTGTGGGGCTGAAATAGCGTCATTCTGCGCATGCGCGGTGGACAAGGGTATGGAAATAGACGTTTTGGGATCTAGGGGAGCCCTAATGGTCCGATGGAGTCGTGTGAGGTATCAATGTGAAGCACACACGAGGGGGCATCCGTCTGGGCTAGTGTCTGACCACTATAGGTCCGAATGAGTCTAGGGAAGTGTTATTTTGTAGCTCTCGGGGTGTAGACCACGACTTGAAGGGATGTCCACGTCACCTGTGACGTCACTGGTGACGTCATCAGTGAGAGTAGTAGCGAAAGCGGGAGTTTCGGAGATGCGATGGGGTGCATTTGGAGTAGATAACGGCTTATTAAGTGAGTGATTGAGTGAAGCGTGCACAACGCCGGTGAGGCGTCCCCAACGCCCGTCTTAACGCATGGACGCATTAACGACGGTGAGTGAGTGAGTGAGTGGGATCCGACTGGACTAATGGTTCCTCCGTATAGCATAACGCCTTGACGCCATGATACAGACATATGAGAGAACAACTACAACAACAAGGATGAGAGAACAACAACAACAACAAGTTTTTTCATATAGTTTATTTTCCCCTCCATCATAACATGCCCACGCTGGGGGAGCCGCGTTGGGTAGGTTTACAATTCAAGAAGTCTCCTGTCCAATCAGAGGCCACCATTTGGTCCTGTCATATTCGTTCTTGCCCGTTAGATGTATTCTCGGCTGTCCAATCAGAAGTCGCCGTTTCAGAAAGTTCCATCTTTGCTCGGTGTGACCTAATATGATTCTTACTCATTCATTCATCCGTCTGTACATCGGTTACAAGTATCTCTTTCGAGATAATCGCGGCCATATTTTTCCATACAAGGAAAAAACGGCCTCTGATGGCAAGCGCTCACTTCGCCCACTGGAAAATCTCCTCTCTCCTCGTGCAAAGATCACACCCGGCCAAGGGTACACCTTCAAGGCAGGTCAGGCATCGCTGGCGATGGTAGCGGAGATCCCCGGGCTCTCCCCTGGTTGAACTGTAACTCACACGGAAGAAATCAGCTATCATTTCCATAGTTATTGGTGGGTATCTTTTGGTAACTCTTTTGGGGAGTCGAACGGGAACCGGCACCTGTTCGTCAATCTTCAACGATTGCTCGTCTGCCTTGGAATTGGCTGGCTTCTCCATTTGACCGGGTCTGGTACAGGTTGTGCGAATGTACATCTAACATGCGTGTTTCCGTATTTATAGTTAGAGATGGGTAGGTTTAAAATTCAAGAAGACTCTTGTCCAATCAGAGGCCGCCATTTGCATCTGTTGTACTCGTTCTTGTCCGTTAGATGTATGCTCGGCTGTCCAATCAGAAGTCGCCGTTTCAGAAAGCTCCATCCTTTTGTTCTAGTTCTCCTCGGGCAGGCCTGGATATTCGTCGGGCAGCATGTCCTGAAACAGTTGTTTGCGCATTCTAATCGCATTTTCCAGGGCCTCGGTGGGTGGTAAACCCATATCCTCTTCCAAGTGACGCTTGGTCTTCATGATGGACCTGTGCGTGGGGTCGCCTTTCATTTCAAGCGGTAGTAAGGTATACTGTTCATAGATCGCCATGGCTGTTTTCCTGATGCGGGCCGCATTTCGGTGTACGCCTGTTGTAAGTTATCCTGTCCGGCGTCCTCGATCGCTTCAGTGTGAGTATTGATAGCTCCTGTCACAATACGATCCCAGAAGGTGGGTTCTGTCTCACTTTCCTGGGATGTAGGCTGACTATCTGAGGTCAAGCTCTCCATATCAGTAGATAGAGTGTCAGCAATCTTGGATTCGGTATCAGTCGATGCACTCTCATCAATCTCCCTATCAGCATATGCCTCAACGGGCTCCTCGGAGACTGGATGGAAAGTTTTCTGGTGTCGCATCATATCGTAATGTCTGGTGAACGTGCGGTCGCATTCAAAGCAAGTATAAGCCATGTCGACGGTTGGACGTCGACTGAGCGTGTTTTAGCAATACACTTGCTTTTATAGACGCCCATCAACGCTTCGCTTAACGCTTCAACGCCCTGGTGAATTAGCTCAGAAGCTGTAATTTTACTAGACCCCAATACATCGAAATGCAGTGACGCCCATCAACGCCCGTTGTTACGCTTTAACGCCCACCTCAACGCCATAACGTCCGTCTCAACGCCCGTCTCCATACCTGTCTCAACGGTTTATGCAATGTCCATCATCACTGGACGTTGATGTTGGAAAAGATTTGAAATGCCTCATGCAGGGTCAGCAGATTCTGGGCACGGGTAGTTGTGTTGGTATCCTCATTGGATATTATCTGTTTCTTATGCAGCAGAAGACATACGCGTGTCACCCATTGGATGTCATCTATGAGCGTGGTAAGATGTGAAGGCATGCGTTGGTGCTGAACGGTGACTCCACCTTGCGCTGTATCAATAATAGCATCGACATTTAGTCCAGTCAAATTGAGGTTTGACCCACCACAAATTGCAACATATTTGTTTTTGCTGCAGTGCATTTCCGAAAGGTATCTAGAATAACACACTAAAAGTCTACAAACAGATATGAATGGGAAATATGTTAAATTTCAAGTTGAAATTTGAGATATTTTTCGCGAAATTCCAGTGTCTACCTGTCTCTTCCTCATAAGGAAACCTTGTAGTTGGTACTAAGCGTGAATGAAATGGGTCATTACTTACACTCATTCCATTCGTTATTATACCAAGGTTATACTCAGCCTAAATTAATATCCTTGCACGAAAATATTTATGGAGAAATTCAGAATGGCGGATGTATGGGGTCATTCTAAATCGGAACTTTTTATCATTTTCATGACAGTCCAGGTAATCTACCTGGGGTTTTTTACCTGGACCCAAAACAAATTGCAACAGAATTTTGTTCACTGGTTTGTAATTTTAATAGGTTCCCAGAACAACATACTAAAAGTCTACAAAGATCTATTTGGTGGAGATACGACTTTTTTTGAAAACAAAGACACGCCATTTTATAATACATAATAGGCCATTATGCCTCATATAAGCAAGGTAGAATATTGTTTTTCCGTGAACAAGGACAGTTTATCATCCAGAAATCCAATTAATACATGACACAGTGTACAGTATGCCATGGTGGTGAAAACATATGTCTTCCCGGTGGATTTGCTCATAAGCGTAGTTAGCAAACTGATAGTTCAGCATCAGGCTATATGAATTATACATGGTAATATTCAGTCAGCTAACATTTTTGCCATTAGCATAATCATCTGAAAGAGGAATTCTCTCCCAAAATAAATGAAATGAAAAGCTGTGATATATTTTCCTTCAACCGATAACTGTCACAGACAATGTTTCCACAAACCCATTCATGGAGATATATCTCTATGATCACAACATGTGCCTTGTTGAAAAATGCAGCTCTGCAAACCATTAATGATCTATCGCAATTGAGTGTCAGATATGTTTTGACGAAAGAAGAATAATTATGCAGATCCTATCATCAAATTATCAAACAAATAATAATCTAGATTATAGGCAAACTTGATGTTCTACCATGACGTTCTACCATGCCATTGACCATGTTTTATTTTACATTTCCAACAATATAGGCCATGCTCCTACAGATGCGATCTTTTTGCAGTTGCACCTGATAACCTCAGAGTGCCAGTGGAACTGGTGGCAGTTCAATTTTCACAGAGAGAAGCCGTCCACCCTCATTCCTGTGGCTGCAGTGGATGGTCTTCCCCTTTCCACTCTAACACGCGAACCTTGATACTTAGATGATGCCGATGTTGGTAGAAGGTTTTGAATGCCAGTATGTCGGCACCTCTTTCCACTTCCCTTATATGTGTTGTAATTGTACCTGCACATATATGGTTCGTTTTTGTTACAGAAACGCTTGTATCTCATGCAGCCAATTGCTTCGTCAGGGATACCATTGTATAAACACAAAAGCACCTGCAATAGATAACCTCAATCGGGACTCCCAATGGCCTGGTTGAACACTTCAGCTTGTTGGCGAAATTGCTCATTGAGCGTTGTTTTCTTTACGGCCGCACATTTACCAATGCCATATGGTCAGTATACTGTGCCACAGCCCTGAATGGCATGCACAAACAGCATATTTGTGCAAACTGACATTCCCAGCAGAGCCTTTGTCTTCTTGACATTCCAAACTACCCGTTTCTTTGCGTTCTCTCTTGGCTGACAGTAGATGTCATTGTCATCCATGTCTGCATGAAAACAGAGCAGAACTAACAGATCAGTATCATAACCAACCAATGCTTTCAGTCGATCATACGGCAGCTTTTACAATAAAAACATCTGCATATGAAACATCCCGCCCTTTCCAACTGGTCGCTCATAAGAGTAATGAACTGCTACTTGTTGACGTTGTTTGCTAGGAATTCGTCTTTCTTTGACTGAATGAACATGTCACTAGTGAGGCCGGAGAGTTTGGAAGGTCAAGAAGACAAAGGCTGTGTTGGGAATGCAAGTCTGTACAAATTTGCTTGCTTGTGCATGCAATTCTGGGCGATGACACAGTATTCTGACCATATGGCATTGACAAAGGTGCTTGCCTGTCAGTGAGCTATTTCGCCAACAAGCTGAAGTGTTGATCCAGGTCATGGAAGTCCAGACGAAGGTCATTTATTGCATCAGCATAGAAAACGATTATATGTTTATACAGTAGTAACCCAGACGAAGGAATTGACTTGAGGGGAAGACCATCCATTGCAGCCACAAAAATGGGAGTGGACAATTCAATCGGTTTCTCCCTGCAAAACTGATCTGCCACCAGCTTCAGGGGTTACTTGAGGTTATCAGATGGAACTGCAAGAAGGATTGCAGCTGAAGCAGATGCGCCCGTAAGGATCATGGCCTGGATTGTTCAAGTGTGTGTGGAGAATGTAAACGACTGAGCTGTTAAAACTCATCAAACCCAGACCTTTGGAAATGACATTGGCGAACAAACAATTGTGATGGATCATAAATGTTTGGCAGATTGTC
>JAVTVY010000706.1:0-34035 GCA_036873755.1 Hanleya hanleyi
ATCCACCTTCACTGGATTTGAAGGAAACTACAGATAACCCTACAGGCACATCATATTTAGACCTATATCTCTATAAAAATGAAGCGGACCTTCTCTCTCGTCGACTGTATGACAAAAGAGATGAGTACAATTTCGACATCGTAAACTATCCCTTTCTGGACAGTAATATTCCAGTGGGACCTGCATATGGCGTATACATATCACGCCTAGTAGCATTTGCTAGATCCTGTGTTAAATGTGACGATTTTAATCAACGTCACAAAACATTGTTGCAGAAACTTATAAAACAGGGCTACACCATCAAGCGCCCCCACTCAAAGTTTCTCAAATTTGGCGATACATATCGCAAGCTGATAGCAAAATACGAGCGTAGCGTACAAGATCTATAGCGTTACGTTTCTTAACTTGTGTCTAATTCCGCTTAACCCGGGGCTAGGGGCCGTATGAGCCCATGTACTTCAAGATCCTCGTGGCACTCATATGAACAGTTACAATCAAAGCGTGACTGAGATACATCATTCTTTAGATGACGAATTTACAACGAATATTATGGATTAAGTATACTGATCAGCGATACGGATTTGATATTTTTGGAACCTCATGATGTCTTGCCGGCATCATTGAAAACTGTTGACCGCTTCTCTCTTGCAGGAAACAAACCTATGTGTATGTATACTATGATTGTCTTTTTGAATTTGGTGCTAATACTGTTATATGGAATATGGAATAGGTCTTTGGATTATGGACGCGGATCTTCTCTAATGGACGACGGCTGAATTATGAATGACGGACCAGACGCTTTTTAATTTGATCAAACTCGTTTGATAAAAATCAGATAACTGACCACTCGTATTGATAATCTATATATCTATATGTACTTAGATTTCTGGTACCGGCAATGACATATGAAAACAGTATCTGGAATCCTGACTGTTTATGCTGGGCATAGCATAATTTTCTAGATCGACCAATACATGTTTAATTGTCATTCAATTATCACGGTCAGGCGAATAATTATTTCTAAAATTCTGGAAGGGCAAAGACTGTCTGTTGAGCTTCAAACCCGGTTCTTGTATTGTATTGTACCTACTCTGTGTATAAGTTGATTAGTATATGATATCCCACAACAGGGTCTGAAGTAGATATTTTTTCTTTATTGGAAATTATACGCAATACCACAACGTTATCTCAAGCCGCCTCTTCCTCGACATGAATCATAGTAATGAAGAAGAAAGGAAAACAATGTTCAGATATGGATAATAATAATTTAAATATATTATATTTAGTGCGTAGCAGTAGTTCACGAAAAATTTCGCCACATCGAATGTCGTTCTCACTAATCAGCTAATTCACGTATACTGATAGAAATCTCTCAAAAATTTCCTCGCTTGTTCACATTATACCACATAGTTCTGAATGCATTGAACAGAATATAAAGAGCTGACAAAGACACCAAGGACAATGTACACGGGTACATTGCGATATGCGAAAGACAATATGTACGGACAAATACAAGAAGGCTACAATACTTTAGCAAAGAAATGTGTCGACCCATGTATAATTGTTCCCCGATTATGACAAATAGAGGTTGTTTTAAAGGTTACAGACAACGACAATTCCAAAATAGGATACAACTATATTTTGTTATGTTCTCATATGAACTGGACCATTGTATGAATTATACTTGTAGGTGTCATTCACAAATTGTTGAGCCGGTCTTCTCTTCCAAGCAACTGGTTTGTACCTGTCGCGCTGGATACTGGTTTACGGACTTGAGTTGCAGATGTCATTGACAATTGTTCACGGTTCATCTCTTAAAAGTAATTGTGTTCTTGTCGTGCTGGAGAATGGGACGGATTCCACTTGCAGGTGTCATCGACAATTGTTGATCGCTCCTCTGTTATTACTAAGTAGATTGTACTTGTCGTTCTGGACAATGGTTTTACGGATTTGACTTAGAGGTGTCATCGACAAATGTTGACAGCTAAATGTCTTACGTGTAACTAGCTTGTACTTGAGCTGGGCAATGGTTCGGATTAGACTTGTAGGTGTCATTGGCGATTGTTAACCGCTCCTCTCTTACAAGTAACTAGCTTGTACTTGTACTGGACAATGGTACGGATTAGACTTGCATGTGTCATTGACAATTGTTGACCATCCCCGTAACAGTAGCTTAGCTTGTACTTTATCACCAATGGTCCAATTAGACTTGCAGATGTCATTTGACAATTGTTGACCATCCCCGTAACGTAACTAGCTTGTACTTGTACCCACTGGTACGGATTTAGACTACCCGAATGTCATTGACAATTGTTGACCATCCCCCCCCCGTAACAGTAACTAGCTTGTACTTCTACTGGACAATGGTAGGGATTGGACTTGCAGGTTTCTTCGACAATTGTTGACCATTCCCCCTTAACAGTAACTAGCTTGTACTTGTACTGGACAATGATACGGATTAGACTTGCAGGTATCATTGACAGTTGTTGACCATTTCCTCCTTATCAGTATCTAGCTTGTACTTGTTCTTGACAATGGTACGGCTTGAACTTGCAGGTGTCATCGACAATTGTTGACCATTCCCCCCTTAATAGTAACTAGCTTGTACTATGTCGTGTTAATGGTGACATATGGATAAGGCATTTCGATGATGGGTGAGGACATATTTATGGACGATGGCTGACTACTGTAATGAATATCGGATCTAACGCTTGTATGGTAAGGAAAGTCCTAATTAAACGTAACTGTTATAAGTGTGAATATTTCATAGGTACAACGCCTAACCAACACACGGAGATACACACAGAATTTGAAATAAGTAGTGCAAGTTTGTAAGGATTTTTACAAAGAATCGACGTGATAATGATCGGCGGTTAATGTAAATTTTACGGTCGGAAATATTTATAGCCGACCAACCATATGTAGGAGAAGAGGATAACGTGGCAATATTAAAGAGAATGCTATAGTGATATGGGGAAAAAAACAAAAAAGTCAATTTATTTTGTTGCGTGTGTTAACCCTACCTGGCCTGGGGAGGGGGGGCACTTTCCGCCTCCCCCTGTAGGGTTTTTCCTCCTATCTCCGGAACGACAAAAAATTGAGAGCTGAAACTCCTTGACTTTTTAGATTATCATATTGGGGTCATCTTCAGCCTATTTGGATGACCCCCGAGCGGAGGATAATGGGTAAATTCAAAATGGCGGCCATGTGGGTGAATCCACCTAATGTGATGTTTTCGTCATATTTCTTCAATTTTTTTGCTTTTCTGTATGGAAAAGTAGGTAAAACCTATTATATTTTGTTTCATATCAGATTATTGTTTACTAATTTATGATACAGTTTTTGCGAAGAAAAAACAAAAATAAAAAAATCGGTAATTCTGACCGAAAAATCGTCCAAAAATGCTCTTTTTGAAAATGACGTCACAGTGACGTCATCATGGCGGCCATCTTGGATATTTTCTTTACATTTTCTTGTAGAGCTTGACCTAAAGATTTAGTGTGGTAAGTTTCAGCCCTCTAGCCTTAGGGACAGCGAAAATATATGGGGGGGGGCACTTTCCGCCGCCCCCCCCTCCCCTCAGGCTGCAGTACACCTCAAATCACCCAGGCCAGATAGGGTTAATGGCAATCATTGCAATCCTTAATTATAAACGACTCTCGTTGTGGCTGATTCAACAACACCTCACTGATATTGTATTAGGTGGATTCATATAGCCCTCGTAGGGATACAACACATTGACATTCATTCCTTGAATGATTTCAGGATCGCTCTCCTCTTAAGGGGAATTTGTATCCGAAAATTTGATTAATCAAAATTTTTCAACCTTTAAGACTTTTGGTGATTTCTTTCCAATGGCCTTGGAGTAAGGTCATCAAAAGTCACTCATCTGCAAATCTAGACACGAAGAAAATATTGAAGGAAGAAACATAATTTTATATTTATATTTATTTAAGTTTAGTCAATGGGACTGTCAGGGCTTAACCCTACCTGGCCTGGGCTTTTATGACCTGTCTAGGCCTGAGGGTAATTTTGCCTCCCCCCCCCCTCCCAATTAGTTTTCTTATCCCTTGAGCTAAGTAGCTGAAATTTACCACATTATAACCCTGGATCAAGTTCTATCTGAAAATGTAAAAAAAATACCAAATCCAGGATGGTCGCTGCGATGACGTCACAGTGACGTCACTTGGAATAAAGGCAGTTTTTGCTTGATTTTTCGCTAAGATTTTTCGAATTTCTTCGCAAAAGCTGCAAGATAAATTAGTTTCTGTCCACATAGTTTCTGTCCACATTTTCTTGTGAAAAAGCACGAATTTTGAAGAAAAGCATCACTTTCCTGGTACGCCACATGACGGCCATTTTGAATTTAACCATGATAGGGGGTTATACGAACATGCTCAAAACAGCTTTCAATTGTTCGTCGTTCCGAAGATAGGGTTGACAATATGGGGGCTGTATGGGCATGCCTGGTAGGGTTAACCTAGTTGATATAAGAACCCCGAATGCGGCATGAAATTGATCTACAAGTTGTGAAATATCGACTCTTTAGCCACCATACTTTTACGTGAAGATCGACTTTTCACGTGACAGTAATTGTGCATGTATTATTATTATGATGTGTTCTAATTTCCATTGCTGCTTGTTTTGACCTTTTAGGTCAGGTATTGTAAAACATCTATGTACACAGTTATTTGCGAGAAACAGTTATATAATTTCAGTTTATATGGTTTAATATTGCATGTTTCTGTAATTGCACCGAATTTGTACTTTGTGAATGACGAGGAAGTTTTAGTTTTGAGACAGATAGCGATTCGACTTGTCATAATTGTACTGGGAATTTGATGGGTCGGCATGCACCATTCATACAGCAAAGATAATGTTTGGCGATTTCAAATAAGAGTTTATTCCATCATACTCTCCTACACGCCACCGTTAGAGTTAACAAATTACGTGAAATGTTGTAGCTGGTTCGAAATGCATATATAGTAAAAACTATATCTTCAGAAATTCGAGTTGTGTTGTTCTCCATTTTAAGTCCAGAGAAAACCACTGGCCGGACCGGAGTCTTCTGAGGGTTTATGTTATTTCACCCGGGAATGTCGACGCCCCATACAAGCCCACTTTCCGTCGGCACTTTCCACAAATTACAAAGTGTCAAGCTATATAAGCGGAGTGATATCAGCCCAATACAACATCAAATTCACATGAGAAATACAAAGATATGAAATATGAATTAATATTGAAAATTATTTGGTTAGTATTTTTACCTGTAGGTACTATATGGAGAACATAATGGACCAGTACTACAGTTTAACACCTGTAGATCAATTTGACGCTGTGCTGGGGGTTCTTGTGAAGACAATGGTGTTTGGGGACAAATAACCCGGAACTAGTTACGCTAGTATATCCTCGGTTTGGGTAGGAAGAATAACCCTGACAAAGCAGGAGAAAAACATCATACTATAAAAACGATTTTTCATCTCCCGTTCTGGAACATTTCAGAAATTATGGATGCATTTTATATGCAATAATGAAAACATCGATAGGAAGCTTAGTTAATGTGGCGATTCCAGAGAGACACCAATCTGTCTACCGTAGTTTCTAGACGAATGATCCGTCTATCATGTATGCCGACTATATTTAGTAGACTCCGTAGTGATGATCCCACAAGTCGTGTTTTCTCCGCCTCCTGTGAAACTGTAACTTCGAGATGTGTGAAAGACAGTTCGTGCTGTTTTCTCTCTTCTGATGCCTCGATAACAGACACTTCAACGTTCAGCACCCGCTGCTCTAGTTGTATTCTTTCAATTATCTGGTTGTGTACTGACTCCTGTAACGTGGTTACTTCAAGTTCCAAAGAGCTCGGTTGAAGTTTTCGTACAAATGGCTCGGAAAAGTTCGCCTGTGTTCGTTCAAATGCCTCTCTCTTTGCCACTTCGGATTCCAAGGATGTCTCTAGCCTCAGCACCTCTGCTTGAAATGACTGTTGAAGTATTTTTCGTTCTCGTGTCTCATTTGCTAATGAGGACCGCAGTGTTTCTATCTCTCCAATTAGTCTTTGTTCGAGTATTCTCACAGCAGGATTCAGGGTGTTTTCTGACACGTTATCTGACGTTCGTTTGAGATTTTCTCTCTCAAGCACTTCGTTCTGCAAGGATGATTCTAACTGCTGTACCTGAGTTTCAAGTCTTTGTCTTTCAGCCGTCTCATTTTGTAACACTGTCATCAATTCTTCTATCTCTTCTCGCTGCACGGTCACACGTGACAAAAGACTGGCGATATTACACGGACAGTTATTATCATCTGCTGACACATACACACTAGCGACTGGTTCACTCGGAGAGTGTTCCCTGTCCATAGAGATACATATCCCGACGATAAGGTTGAAGAAAACAAGAACACCGAAAAACCGCATATTCTCCATTTCTTAAACGTTGTAGCTATGCGAACCAATGACACTAATATCCGGGAGAAATGAATGTTTGTTAATCAACATTGTGTTCTGCCTGGTTTAACATAACATGACCCAATTATTAAAGTTGAAGTACCAGGGGCTATTGTCTGTTGTGTTATCAATTCATACATCAGCGGTTTAAATACATTTAAGTGTAAATATGTTCCCTTCTTCTAACAGACGAGGTTGAAGAAACTGTTAATGTAGGAGAAGACAAACAAGACATTACGTATTCAGTATGCTTTTCGTCCCCCGCCGCAATGCGGCCGGGGGACTTTAAAATGGTTCTTGCTTCTATATGTGTCCGCGCATGTCCGTGCATGTCTGTTCGAATGATTACTTCCTAACGCTTTGTTGGATTCTTCCGAAATTCGGCATATGCATTCCTTGCGACAAGACGCCAGTCGGTATCGCATTTCAGCAACATCTGCCTGAAGGTGGGCGCCACTGGGTCAAAATGGATCTTGCTTCTTTGTGTCCGTGGATGTAAGTTACAAGTGATAACTTCCAACCGCTTTCTTGGATTCTTCCGAAATTCGGCATACGCATTCCTTGTGAGAAGACGCGGTTGCGTACTGGATTTCAGTAATATTTGCCTGAAGGTGGACTGAGTTTCGCTTCTTCGAGTCCGTTCCAGTTAAAATGGGCCTTGCTCTCTTTGTGTCTGTGGATGTCTGTTCAAATTCTTCACAGGCGATAATTTCCAAAAGCTTTGTCGGATTCCTTCGAAATTTAGCATATACACTCCTTGTGACCAGACATGGGTTGGTATTGCGTTTCAGCAAGACCCACCTGAAGGTGGCGCCACTGGGTCTTGTTCCAATCTTCTGTGCATGTCCGTGGTTTCCATTCAAATTCTTCACAAGCAATAACTTCCAAATGCTTTGTCTAATAATTAGGCATCCCTAAATGCGTTTGTCATTTTTTCTTCTTTCTTCCGCTTCTCGCTGAACATTAGTTTTGAATTTCATGTCGCTTTAAATGAAGGACACCATTTTCTTAAACTTGCTGTCCAGTCCTTCTATTCCACATCATATGATTTAGACTAAAGCTTTTGCAGAAACCATAGTTTATTTCAGAAGTATAATATGAGATAACTGGCGGGGGAATCCCCGCAGTACCGAACCCGTGTTAGTTTTGAATTTCGTGTCGCCTTAAATGAAGGACAACATTTCCTTCAATTTAGCTATGTAATCATTCTGTTCCGCATCATATGATTTACCCCAAAGCTTTTGCATGAACCATATTTTATTTCAGAAATATAATATGAAATAACTGGGGAAATCCCCGCAGTATCAAACCCCTGGTTTTTTAAAATTTCGTGTCATCCTAAATGAAGGACAACATTTCCTTCAATTTTACTATCAAATAATTGTAATCCACATCATATAATTTACCCTATAGCTTTTGCACGAACCATATTTTATTTCAGATGTATAACATGAAATACCGAACCCGGTGTTTTTGGTTTTTGAATTACGTGTCATCTTAAATGAAGGACAACATTTCCTTCAATTTTGCTATCAAATAATTGTATCTCACAACATATGATTTACCCCAAAGCTTCTGCAGGAACCATTTGTGTCCACACGTGTAACTTTACTATATTAATTACAACTGAGTTCCTAAAGTCTGGGTGCACACTGTGCATATGATCAATTTCCTGAATTGAATTGAATTCCACCTTGTGGTTTTTTGGACTGACAGATGATGGCATGCAGTTGTCAGTGTGGTTGTTTCATGTACAGGAAGCTTTCTTTGGCTTTCATTTCAGCACACCTACCACTACCCTCAAGAAGAGCATGCCCCCATCCCCAGGGCGCCGAGCCGCACCCTCTATCTCCCAAACTAGCCCTCGTCCGATCCTCATATATTGTGTTTGAGCATATATATCTCCAATATATCTTGGCAGAAGCTGAAATTTGTGTGTTGTGTGCAATATTGGGATAATTGCAACCCCAAAAGGTTATCAGGCACAGACCCATGTTTTTGTATTTGGTAAATATGTCCCTTGTCTATAGATCTTGCATGGAATTGTTTTTCGTGCCAATCCGCTTCTGGGTGGCGCCACCTCGGGCCAAGTTAAAATTGCAAGTTAAAAGATCTGGTTTGAGAATGTTTGTCATGTTGACCACCTGAAAGCCAAGTTAAGTGTTTCCAGACAATAACTTTTGAAAACCTGAACCGATTCATTCCAAATTTGGTGTGTAGGTACCTCGCCTCAATTTCTCGTTTGGCATTGTTTTTCATGCCGATCCACATATAGGTGGTGCCACCTGGGGGCAAATTTAAAATTATGTTTCCGGACAATAATTTTTTAATACTTGAATGAATTTTCTCCAAGTTTGGTATACAAGTACCTTACCTGAAGGTTTCACTTGGTATTGTTTTTCTTCTCGATCTGCTCATAGGTGGCACCACCTGTAGGCCAAGTTAACATTTTCTATTTTCAATGTCAAGGGATCTTGCCTCAAGATCTCGGTTGGGATTATTTTTATGCCTATCTGCCTACACATGGCGCTACCTGAGGGCCAAGGTAAAATTGCATTTCCAGACAGTAACTGTTGGACCATAATAAATTCTTTTAAATTTGATATGTCGGTACCTACCCTCAAGGCATCTTATGGGGCCATGTTAATGATGTTTTTCCTAACTTTTACGTTGTTACCTTCTTCACAAATAATGAATGTTTCCTTTACTAAAGATGCAAAAGGCATGCCTCTAATCAATTTGATCGACTGTATCTAGTTTCTTCAACATTTGGCATATGCATTCCTTGTGACAAGATGTTGATTGGTATTGCGTTTCAGAAAGATCTGCCTGTAGGTGGTGCCACTAGGGTTCTTTCCGTTCTTTTGTGCTGCAAGCAATAACTTTGAAACGCTTTGAAATGTTACTCGAAATTTGGTTTCCGGGCAATAACTTGAGAGAACTGCTCATCAAATTCTTCCCAAAGTAGGCATGCACATACATTGTACCTTGCCATGAGATGTCGCTTGGGATTGCGTTATCCACTTCTGCTCAGAAAGTTACGCCACCTGATGACAAAATCTGAAATTTGTTTTTGTCCAATAACTTGAGAACTGCATGCTTATCGGATTCTTCTCAAATTTAGCATGCCTGTACCATGCCAGGAGATGTTGCATGGGATTGCCTTCACTCACTTGCACTTACAGGTGGCGCCACCTGGTGGCAAAATCCCAAATTTGTCTCCAGGTAATACCATGACCTAAGATGTCGCTTGAGATTGCATTTCGCCCACTTGCGCCTATAGGTGGTGCCACCAGGTGTTGAAATCAAAATTTGTTTTCAGCCATTAACTTGAAAACTGCTCATCGGAATCTCCTCAAATTTAGCATGCATGTATCATGCCAGAAGATGTTGCGTGGGATTGCCTTTCGCTCACTTTTACTTACAGGTGGTGCCACCTGGTGGCGAAACACCACATTTGTTTCCGGGTAATAACTTGAGAACCGCTCGTCAGATTCTTCTTAAATCTGATATGAATATATCATGACATATGATGTCGCTTGGGATTGCGTTTCGCCCACTTGTGCTTACAGGTAGCACCACCTCATGTCAAATCTAAAGTTGATTTCGCTCATCAGATTTTTCTCCAATTTGGTATGCAGATACCATGCCATGATATGTCCCTTGGGATTGTATTTCACCTACTTCTGCATACTGGTGGCGACACCTGGTGGAAAAATCTGAAATTTGCTTCTCGCAATAATTTGACAACTGCTCATCGGATTCTTCTCAAATTTGGTATTCATATGCCATAAGATGTCACTTGGGATTGTGTTTCGCACACTTGTGCATACAAATCTAAATTTGGTTTCCGGGCAATAGCCCCTTTTCAGATTCTTCCCAAAATTCGTATGTTGATACACCATGTCATGAGATGATTCTTGTGATTGCATTTCGCCCACTTACACCTACAGGTGGCGACACCTGGTGGCAAATTTAAAATTTGGTTTGCAGATAATAGGTTGAGGATGCATTCAGCTTCTCGTCAAATTTGGTTTGCAGATAATATGCCTTGAGATGTCACTTGGGGTCTCTTCTCAGTTACATAATTTCCATGCTTCGCTGCATGGAAACTATATTACATAAGCAAAAAAATATTCAGTCAACCGTTCTGAGTTGATTTTAAAACTTGGGAAGGCAGAAAACGCATTCAATGCCTATGAAGTAGCAGTTGCCTCCCTCATGTATATCCCCGAGACCAACAATGCAAAAAAATATTGCTGCCATTTCGGCGGGGGACTTAGCATCCTCTGGCTGCTTGTACTGGTTAGAAGGAAGTTATTATTTCCGTATCCCTCGCAATGTTAAATGACATGATTTCTTTAAAAGATCTCTACTTTACTGACATCAGACCAATATTTCCCGGACATTATGTTTCATTACACTAGGTCAGCGATCACTTAGACGATGTGAAAACATGGTGTTATCCAGTACCAATTTAAATGAAACAAGGCCGACCGGGGTCTCTGATTTTACTAGTTTCGCATTGAAGTCAAGACTGGAATTCAACTGGCCGTGAATATTGCCAGCGCACGTTAATTACGCAGAGGATTTGCGTGAAATTTACAGACAATAATTTGGACTCAATCGTCGATATGCAACCACCAGCACTTTATCTGGATAGCAACCTATTGTAGCATAATAACAAGCGTTTGATCCGTCATTCATAATTCAGCCGTCGTCCATTAAAGAAAATCCGCTCCCATAATCCTTTTTCCATATTCTATATAACAGCATTAACACCAAATTAAAAAAGATAATCATAGTATACATAAACATAGGATAATTTCCTGCAAGAGAGAAGTCAACAGTTTTCAATGATGTCGGCAAGACCTCGTGATGTTCCAAAAATATCAAATCCGTATCGCTGATCAGTATTCTTAATCAATATGATATTCGTTGTGAAGTCGTCATCTAGAGAATGATGTATCCCAGTCACGCTTTGATTGTGCCTGTTCATATGAACAGCATGAGGCTCTTGAAGTACATGGGTTCATAC
Organism: Hanleya hanleyi; assembly: GCA_036873755.1. NCBI lineage: Eukaryota > Metazoa > Mollusca > Polyplacophora > Lepidopleurida > Hanleyidae > Hanleya > Hanleya hanleyi. The sequence goes on from JAVTVY010000706.1 coordinate 11,484, forward strand.
GGCCCCCGGGTTTAGTGGAATTAGACACAAGTTACGAAACGTAACACCATAGATCTTGTCCGCTAAGCTCGTATTTTTCTATCAGCATGTGATATGCAAGTTTGAGAAACTTTGAGTGGAGGCGCTTCGTGGTATAGCTCTGTTTTATAAGTTTCTGCAATAATGTTTTGTGACGTTGATTAAAATCGTCACATTTATCATAGAATCTAGCAAATGCTACTAGGCGAGATATGTATACGCCAAATGCAGGTACCACTGGAATATTACTGTCCAGAAAGGGATAGTTTACGATGTCGAAATTGTAATCATATCTTTTTTGTCATAAAGTTGACGATAGAGAAGACCCGCTTCATTTTTATAGAGATATAGGCCTAGATATGATGTGCCGGTAGGACTATCTGTAGTTTCCTTCAAATCCAGTGAAGGTGGATATATATTCTTCACTGTGTCATTTATATAGCGATTATCCACAGCGAGAAGATCGTCTATATAGAGTTTGGTGAATGAGAAGGAACGGACTTTGAATTGATCGGTTTTTAAAAGAGCCTGGATATAGTCATATTCATAAAGGAACATATATAGACCAGCCAACAGGGGTGCACAATTAGTACTCGTTGGAATACCTATATGCTGTTGAGATATTGTTTTGCCAAATTTCACATAGATATTTTAATGAGAATTCAAGCAACTCTATAAACAAAGAAACATCCCATGAATGATATCTCTTGTATGTAGTAGAGCTAAATAAGACTTTATATCTTCTGACATTAATATATCTGTGGTCAGTTTGCTTGAACACAGACACTATTAATGAACTTAGACCGTCGATAAGGTCTTGATGAGGAATTGTAGTATAGGGAGTCGAGAAATCCCATGTGGATACATGTATGTACGGTTTGTGACCTTCAGCATCAAGTTCTTCGGTAAGACATTTTGAGTTTTTCAATATCCACATTCAACGCAAATGTTTTTAGAAATAGTGGGGCAATACCTTTCCCAAAATGGCTTTACCTCCCGAAGGGCCCTCGTCAACAGGGTTGAAAGAAGCCTGGTGGTATAACTTCCAGAATCAGCTATGATTCTAGCTTTGAATGGTGATTTGTGCATTTTGGGAGTTCAGTATACCTTTGGTATGTCGTTATGGTTGGTTGGAAGACAAATACCTCTTTCCTTGAGAAACGTTTTGTGATTGTTAAATAAATCTCCCAGAGTAAATGCAGTTTGGGAGTAAGTAGACGTACATGTATTTGATGATGATATGTTTACACTCAAATCCTTAACCAGCATCTGGTAATAGTAATATTTACATATGAATATTATATTATTTGAAGCTTTGTCTGTTGGGACTATGACAAAATTACTCGGGAGATTTGCTAAAACTTATTGCGAATGGAGGTTTCTCAGTACTTGTTTTGCTAGGGGAAGGGTACTTCTGTCAATATGGCGGATTGTTTCAACGACCTTGCCCTTGGTGAGTTCCAGTCAATCAGCGAGTACTGTAGATTCAACTTTTTCTCGCTTAGACCAATCAATGACGTACTGTCCCAATGCAGACATGATTATCTTCTGGTCGGCCTTCAGATTATTTCTTCTCGGCTCTCCATATTTAGGTCCTTTCATCAGGAGTGTTCTTAGGTCCTTATCACTTACTATATCAAGGTTACCAGTCACAATATGTTTGCATGGTGTATAGATAAAGCAATTGCAATCACAACTATAGCCTCCCGACGTGTATAAGTTCCAGACAAACTCCTTGACAGCATTAGAGTAATTGAATATTTTGGTGGCTATAGATTTAGTATATTTATATGAAATGCAACGTGGTTCTCTGAACTTAAAATAGTTTGGTACAGCGTTGCGTACCTCTGAATTATTCAGGATTCGAGGTAAACTAATAATGTCCAGTCCTTTATCTAAGTAGTTGAGTTTCAGGAATAGCCGATATTGGGATGTTTCGATTATGTTCACTGAACGATACAACCGACAGTACGCTATATCTTGACATACTTTAGTGATTGTGGGTGGTATTGTATGTCTATAGATTTAATATATTTATATGAAATGCAAGGTGGTTCTTTGAACTTAAAATAGTTTGGTACAGCGTTGCGTATCTCTGGATTATTCAGGATTCGAGGTAAATTAATAAATTCCTTTTTCTAAGTAGTTGAGTTTCAAGAATAGCCGATCTTGGGATGTTTCGATTATGTTCACTGGACGATAAACCGACAGTACGCCATATCTTGACATACTTTAGTGATTGTGGGTGGTATTATATTTCCTGAAGACGCAGATCGCTGTATATCTCTGGCTATAAGATTTAAAGCTCTCAGAGGTAAGGCATACAGAATTGTGCGTAAGCTAGGTATACTATTGGCTGTGTTAGTTAAATCCACTAAGTAATTTAAAGTGATATGATCGTGAATCAACGCATTATAAAACTTTCTGAAACCATGACTGCGATGTCTCCGTTGGTGGAGTTTAAATAGCTGGATAATATTGGATATATTTGAACGGCGGTTTGTAACATTGCCGAACCCATTGACATTATCATTTAAACCATACGGAAACACTGACTCAAGTTCTGGCATCCCAAATAGTTCGCGCTCTCGGATTTCTCTCTCAAATCCAAAGGGGAAATCCTTGGTAGATGGATAGACGTCTATAATCTGAATACTAAAGTTATCCCAGCCATGGTCGGGTCCAGAAAAATGCTTACATATAAGTAATTGCTTTTTTCCTAATGGATTGTCTGTACGATTAGCCTGTTCCATAGTCCGATACATTCGAGGGTACAATCATTGCCCCACAGTCTGAATCGGTGGATTAATTCCTCTTTACCATCTATACATACGGTTCACTCAGGAAACGTAGTGACTCTTCATTTTAATCGCCTACCTTATAGACTTAGTCTTACACCTGGTGAGTAGTGAAGTACATATGTAGACGAGGATAACTGCTCCATGATCTCTGCCTGCGATCCGACATTCAATATTCAGTAAAAAACAATATGGGGGTTCCTGCACGAGAAATACGGTCAACAGTTTTCAATGATAACAGCAAGACATCAGGATGATTTTTTTACATGAAATGCTCATTAATGTCGTCCACTATTTTCAAATCGTTTTCCAGAGAATGATATATCCCAGTCACGCTGTGATTGTGCCTGTTCAATTGAACATTCAAAAAAATGGTGATGTCCCATTTTCATGTATCGATGATGAGGCCCTATCCCCGGCATTTGTTGGTCGCTTCATCGTCATTTGCCTATCCCTCGTACGAGACAACCACCGCTTCTATCTAGTTCTGCGCCTTCATGCACAGCAGAAATTATGCCTTTAATTAATCAACCAATTTTCTCAATATCCGCTTTTTTATTCACATATTATTTTTTAATGTTATGCCCTGAACCAGAACATTATCTGTTGACATTGATTGGCGGAGTATCGAATCATTGACAATGGTTAATAAAGTTCAGCAATCTTCGTCAGTAAGATGTTTAACGAATGTCAAATCGGCTATCACTTCGATCAACAACTATATTGCTGAATTTGCCTCAACCTGTATAACAATAATTAGATCATTCTGTGTATTTTACAATAAGACATGTCAAATCTATAGTTTCAATGTTCTCTATTTGGGGGAACGATGCCATCTATCTATATCTTTTTTTAACTGTAGCTTCGGCAGAAATGGTATCATGATTGAAAGATTGATTGATTGACTATTAACCCTACCTGGCCTTGGGGGGGGGGTTACTTTCCGCCCCCCCCCCCTGTTGGTTTTTTGTTTCTATCTCCGGAACGACACAAAATTGAGAGGAGCTAAAACTCTGACTTTTTCGATTATCATATTGGGGTCATTTTGGGCCTATTTGCATGACCCCCGAGCAGAGGATCATGGGTAAATTCAAAATGGTAGCCAGGTGCGGTACCAGAAAGGTGATGTTTTCGTCATATTTCTTCAAAAATTTTGTTTTTCTGCATGGAAAAGTGGATGAAACCTGTTTTTGTTTCACATCGGATTATTGTTTACTAATTTATCGTGCAGTTTTTGCGAAGAAAAAAAAATCGAAAATTCTGACTGAAAAATCGTCCAAAAATGCTATTTTTGAAAATGAGGTCGCAGTGACGTCATCATGGCGGCCATCTTGGATTTTTTTACATTTTCTTGTGAAGCTTGACCCAAAGATATAGAGGGGTAAGTTTCAGCCCTCTAGGCTTAGCGATAACGAAAATATACAGGAAGCACTTTCTCCCCCCCCCCCTCCCAGGCTGCGGTACACTGCAAATCGCCCAGGCCAGATAGGGTTAATTCGTCATTCAAGTAAATGTATAACTATGTACATGGAATAGAATAACAGCGCTTACTTATTAGCATAAACAGAAACATGTATGTACAATGGTCGATTACTAGGCAAAAAATATTTGTATCAATCTGGTATATATGTTTTACATAAAAGAGGTCTCAGAATACATACTGCGATCACCATGTTTGAGTCTAGGAAGATTCAAATACTTTTTAAATATAAATGTGAATATACCATCAGATAGTCCTTGGTTTTCGCTGATATTAGACAGATTCAGAAAGGACAAAATATGTGTTTCAGTTGGAACTCAACAGCGAGAAAGATAGACAAAACTTCAGTTCAATTACTAATGTGTGTTGCCTTTGACTTTGTCGAATACAATGATAAATTTCGGAGAATTGAAGTTGGCTTGTATAGTTGGATAGGAATGTGAAATAGTCTGAAAACTTTGCCGGCATGGAGCGAGCATTGTTGAGACATTTGTGCTGAAATAGCGGAGAGCGGTAGAATGTTTAATTGTGCAATTAATGAGTTGGGTTGGGCAAGTTTATATTACTGAATGTTATTATACGGATTAGTGTTTTCTAAAGAATCACAACAGGTTTTAGATGAGATGGAAATGTGTTTCCTCATACCAAGTGGCAATATGAGACGTACATGTAACAATAGAATAAACGTATTACGGGTTTTACAACAGCGTGAACTTTCAACATTAGCATATTACTTTTAGAATGACAAAGAATTTCTAATGTTCATTCCATCGCAATAGAGAATTTCTTCGACGGTATGCTGGTCTTGTCCATTACTACGGCTCTTACTCGAGCGTAGTCTTTCGATAGCAACCGTTGTCTTTTGTTGCCGAATGATTATTCTCATGTAATTCATGTTCATTCTCACTACATTCGTCCACAATTTGGTCAGATTATAAAACACTTAAATCACCCAGCATGACAGACCAGAGCATGTACCGCGACGTCAAATTTATCACAGCTGTCAATTCCAGGATTGATTTTGTGACGATAGGATTGTTGTGTTTCGAGCTGGAACAATAAAAAAAAATTGCTTACATGTGTTCATCCCTCCCCGCAGAAGTGGATTCCCACTCTCCAATTTTCGAACTCTTCCGCGTATTTGTACTGGGCCTCGAAAGAAAAGAAAAAATGTCTTCAGAGGGAACTAAAAGCGTATTGTTTTCTTCAATGGTCTCCAATATTTCAGTGTGATTAAACTGACACTGCTTCTAATCACGTTCAACCGGTTCTGTATGGAATGATGTATTCTTTCGAGATGTGTGACTGGGAGAATTGTAATCCAAATTACCTTACAGGGCGATCTGATTGGAGGGACGTGCATGCCGTATTGTCGAATAATTGTGTTCGTCGAGAGATAAATGGAATTTCATGTCGTGTTATATGAATTACATTTCGATGTATCATTGCCAAAACAGGAGCGTTACACCTATCAAGAATGTCAATTTCATCTGTGCGAAGCTCACTGAGCACACTGTCAATAAAAGTGTGCAAATCCTGAACACTGAATTGCACACTAGTTTGTAACACCTTTCAAACATGTAAAAGTGTTCAAGTACGAAAACTAGTATGCAAAGAGATTTACTTAAAATATGTCACTGAAGTGTTATCAAGCTCATCAAATAGATCGTCCTCAATAAACACAACGAAATAGGTTGTCCACAATATCGCCGAGTGCTGAATATTGGAACTCTGAAAAATTAGTGTTCATTCTGAAGTGTGCACTTTTGAACACTTTTACGCATAATAGAACACTTCTACATGTTCATGCGGACGCTAGTGTTCCAAAAGTGTTACAGAATATGTGTTCAATTGTGAACATTGGTGTTCAAACATGATGATCATTTCTGAACACGCGTGTTCATACCTGTTCTCTAGTGTTCGGATATGAACGTTAAGTGTTCAGTTTTTAACACGATATGGTGTCCTGATTTGGACATCAATATGAACGTTAGTGTTCAATGCCGTCCAACCCCATATTTCGATTGTTGAGATACTTAGCGTTGTGGAATTTTTGGTACCTTTTTCTTTTCATTATTGTTCAAAATGGACCAGTTGATTAATTCCACATCATTATTTCAACTTATTCCAGTAACCGCTAAAATTAGCCAGGGATGAACGCTTTTACGCGTTCAATAAGTGTTACAGATCTATTCTGACAGTGCAGGTTTGTAAAGTCGAGTAATTGTGAAGGTGGAATCGAACCCGCAGTGCATTTGCCTGTCTATTGGGATGTCTTGGTGTAGTTCATGCTGCCCCAGACATTCGTCATCCTTTCAACGGTAAAGGAGCAATTCTGGACAAAGTCTTTGCTACCTTGAAATGAACATCCGACGATGTTTCTAAAAGTCAACGGCTATCTATGAAAGCTCACGCTCAACTAACTCTGTTATATGCAGAAATGGTAGACTAATAAATCGGGATATGATCTTTCCACACCAAAATCACAGGTCAGATAATAATATTCTCTCGTTTACTAACAAATTAGTTTAGCGGCCTGCAATTGAAATTAATATTCTTTTTCATCCCGAATATAGAAACATTATATACCATGCTATGAAATTGAGTAGTATTTACTAAATATCATGGAATGAGTACAACTTTCCAAAATAATATATAGAAAATAAACTCATTCTAATTGATAGAATATATTATATTTTATATGCCCTTGTTATATTTAATACGTAATGAGCTATGCTCCTCATTACATGGTCAATATACATGGAATCCCATCTATTTAGCACATTTTCAAGAGAAGGATGAACCGAATTTCAGTGCATATAAGCAGACATTTAAATTATTTGATTTTAGAAACGAACGAAGTTAGATTTATCGGAGATCCAAGTCAAGAAGGGGCAAGGCTTTGGTGTAAGACCTCCCATTGAAAAGGTAATATCCTCGACAAAAGACTGTCAACACAACTTGCAGCAGATCCTTTGTCAATTATATTTCGTGAGTCTTACATCAAATCGTTGCCCAAGAAGGGCTGATCGAACAGTTGTTCGTTGCAGTTTTTGACAGACAAGACCAAGACCAGATAAGGAAAGGGAATGCCCGTCTGGATCGCTATATAACACCACACCTAATGTAGTCCCAATACGATAAACATAGTCTGTCTCCATATTTCGTGTAACAAGCAGACTCGCACGCTCATAAATGGAAGTAATTAGTTGCATGCTTTTGTGTTTTACTGCCATTAATCTCGCGTGGCAAAGGTACTTTTGCGGGTTAGCTATCAATGCGACCGTTCCGAAATGTGCCTTTCGCCAAGAACCGTAGTAATGGACAAGACCAGCATACTGCCGAACAAATTCTCTATCGCGATGGAATGAACATCCGAAATCCTTGGGCATTCTAAAAGTAATATGCTAATATTGAAAGTTCACGCTGTTGTAAAAACCGTAATAATATAGCATTATCAGTGTCTTTTCTGTTGAGACAATTTCCTATGGTATAGGTTACACCAACATTTCTCGCCATTTTGGATGAGATTTAGTGTATCATTGAAGTAAACGCCGAGAAATGTGCAAGTACGAACAGACTCGATTCCCAACCCAACGATTGATAAATTCGGGATATTATTATAGTGAGATCTAGTCGGTTTAAAGAGTATGTATTTGATCCTTTTTACATTCGATAACATTTTGATGCAGGAAAACCAGATATGTTAGTTTTCGAGTTTCCGGGACATAATGTCCACAAGTCTAGTGGGATCGGTGTCTGAGGATCGGCCCTTGTCTCATCTGCGAAAAGATTTATGTTAAAATTTGGCGAGGCTTTATTTATGTCATTAATGTATATTAAGAAGAGTATCGGGCCAAGTATTGAACCTTGTGGGACTCCAGTGCAAATTGAATTAAGGGACGAACCAGTTGTTAGAAGCCGTAATAATTGAGTTTATACAGAAGAATTGCGTGATTAAGTGTATCAAAGGATTTGGAGAGGTCTCGGAAAATAGATATGCTGAACTGCTTCTATTCGATTCTGCTGAAAGGGCCCTCGGAGCGGTTAGAAGTAAATGTAAATTAATATCTGATCTTGGCTTTCAAACTTATATGTCGCTCTTTAATAAATGTGTATTGCCTGTATTAAGTTATGGAGCGGCTGTATGGGGTGTTCATATCAATACGTTTGAAGCTGGTAATAATATAATGAATAGAGCACAGAGATATTTTCTTGGTGTGCACAAATTAACGCCATTGGACGCAGTTTACGGAGATTTTGGATGGCCATCATTACATTTATTACGTATCGTGGAAATTATAAGGTACTGGCATCGGTTAATGTCAATGGATGTTTCTAGGTTAACAGAGCGAATACTGCTTTGGGATGTAACTTGTAATGGCCACTGGAGCTCTTCTGTAAAAAAAGATTCTTTATGTTGTCAATCTGAACCGGGGTTTTTGCCTACGAAGTATAGGCTACCATCTGCAAATTGTCCGGTAGTGAGTCAGTCCATCCGAGAGCTTTCGTCGGCAAAATAAGGAGAACCGTTGATATTAGAATCTTGATTTTTTTGCATGAAGGTGCATTAGAAGACTGTTACAGCAACTTCTGAGCTGACCTACTTTTGATGAAAATTTCTGGTGATTTTGACTTGGGCCGTGCCCATCTTAATATAGGCAGGATTTCAATGAATGCAGTCACTGCCTCTTGGTTGATGAAGATACTTTGAACTGTGTCCTTACAGGTGGGGCACAAGGATTCCAACAGCAGAGAGAGAAACTTTTGGCGCAGAGATTGGAGGATACTACATCTCACTAGAAAGTGCGACCGGGTTTCTGCTTCATGCCGGCATAGAAGGCATATCGAGTTAACCTCATACTGGTTGAAAGCCGCCTTATTGGACTGCAGAGTATATGTCCCAGTGAGTAGCCTCAGCTGGACTGGAAGGAATCTAATGTCGGTATGGTTCGAAGATGCTGATCTAACTGATGGATGAGGTTTGCCGATAGCAAAATCACTGGTCACAAGATACCTCAAGGAGGAGTAGAATTTGGAGTTGGTAAGAATTTCTTGTAGCCAGTAGGACATAACTGCTTTCTCAACTGCATTTTTCCAGGCAAGTTTCCCAGGAATATTATTCAGAAGGGAATGGATTGAAGGCAGGTTGTATCTAGCCAGGATTTTCCTGCCTTCGCTAAACCAACTTTTCTTGTCAAATCCTTTGATAACAACTTGTCGGACACAGATGTCGTGTAGGCTTGTGTCTTCGTCGGCACAGATGTTCCTCAGTAAGGATAACATGCGCAGGTGAATTCTTGGTTCAACTGGGAGAACACCAAGAAGTATGAATGAATGGAGCTGGTTGAGCAACACGATCTGGAAGTGAGAGAATCTGCTTCAGCACTTTGCGGTAAAAGGTTACCATCAGATCGATATCGCCACGGGTCAGCAACAGTGTCTCTGTACCATGAAGTAGAACCGGCATGACGTAGGTGTCCAGTAGATGCGAGGATGACAGGGGATTCAATCCATTAACCCCATGTAGATCGGTTCCTATAAGGGAGTATAGGGTCCTTCTAGCCTTGGTTATGTTACCTAGAACTGTTGCAGTAGCTTTTGTTAGAGAGTTGTCTCTTTGGATTCCCAGATGTGCTGCTGATTCCGACATCGGGATACTCATTTGGTTTAGGGTGAACCGAGAGTCGCTGGAACTATTTGTACTTGTAGCGGTTGACAAAATTGCACTTTTCACCGGTTGAAGCTCGTAAAAATGATTCACACTGTAATTGGCAGAGATGTCAAGGAGGCCTTGAAGCTGGTGATCGCTATTGGCTACAAGAGCCACATCGTCTGCACATGTTGGAGAGGCGCATGTCGTTAGCCCGATTCTGGTTCCCAGTCCACCTGCGTTGAGTTGTTGGAGAAGGTCGTTTATGAAGATCTTATAGAAGTCTGTGGAGAGGACTCCTCCTTGACGAACCCCTTGTAGAATTGGGACTGGGTTGGACAGTGAGTTGTTCCATTTGACTTGTGAATGGGCTCCACGTTGAATGTTGGTAAAAAGAAGCCACAGCGAACCTTGGATGCCAATTCCATAGATTTTCCTGAAGAGACTTTCATGCTTTACAGTGTCAAAGACAGCTTTGGCGTGAAGGAGTGCAACATAGGAATGATGTCCCCTTACTCCAATGCTGTCAAGGAGTTTGACTGGAACTTATACACGTCAGGAGGCTATAGTTGTGATTGTGAATTGTCGAACTTTATCTATACACCATGCAAACATATTGTGACTGGTAACCTTGATGTGGTGAGTGATAAGAATCTGAAATTACTCCTGATGAAAGGACCTAAATATAGAGAGCCAAGAAGAATAAATCTGAAGGCGGACCAGAAGATAGTCCTGACTGCATTAGAACAGTACGTTACTGATTGGTCTAAGCGAGAAAAAGTTGAACCTACAGTACTCGCTGATTGGCTGGACCTCACCAAGAGCAAGGTCGTTGAAACAATCCGCCATATTGACAGAAGTTCTCTTCCCCTAGCAAAACAAGTACTGAGAAACCGCAATTCGCAAGAAGTTCTAGCAAATCTCCAGAGTAAATTCGTCATAGTCCCAGCAGACAAAGCTCCGAATAATATAATATTCATATGTAAATATTACTATTACCAGGTGCTGGTTAAAGAATTGAGTGTAGACATATCTTCATCAAATACGTCTACTTACTCCCAAACTGCATTTACTCTGGAAGATTTATTTAACAATCACAAAAGTTTCTCAAGGAAAGAGGTATTTGTCTTCCAACCAATCATAGCGACATACCAAAAATATACTGGACTCCCAAAATGCATAAATCACCATACAAAGCTAGATTCATAGCTGGTTCTAGAAGCTGCAACACCAAGCTTCTTTCAACCCTATTGACGAGGGCCCTTCAGGAGGTAAAAGCATTTTGGGAAAGGTATTGCGCCACTATTTCTAAGAACTCTGGCGTTGAATGTATGTGGATATTGAAAAACTCAAAATGTCTTACGGAAGAACTTGATGCTAAAGGTCACATACCGTACAGACATGTATCCACATGGGATTTCTCGACTCTCTATACTACAATCCCTCATCAGGACCTTATTGACCGTCTAAGTTCATTAATAGTATCTGTGTTCAAGAAAACTGATCGTAGATATGTTAATGTCGGAAGCCATAAAGCATTCTTTAGCTCGACTACATACAAGAGATATCATTCATGGGATGTTTCTTTGTTTATAGAGTTGCTTGAATTTCTCATTAAAAATATCTATGTGAAATTTGGCAACACAATATATCAGCAGCATATAGGTATTCCAATGGGTACTAATTGTGCACCCCTGTTGGCTGACCTGTATCTGTTCTCTTATGAATATGACTATATGCAGGCGCTTTCAAAAACCGATCCATTCAAAGCCCGTTCCTTCTCATTCACCAAACGCTATATAGACGATCTTCTCGCTGTGGATAATCGCTATATAAATGACGCAGTGAAGGATATATATCCACCTTCACTGGATTTGAAGGAAACTACAGATAGCCCTACAGGCACATCTTATTTAGATCTCTATCTCTATAAAAATGAAGCGGGCATTCTCTCTCGTCGACTTTATGACAAAAGAGATGATTACAATTTCGACATCGTAAACTATCCCTTTCTGGATAGTAATATTCCAGTGGGACCTGCATATGGCGTATACATATCACGCTTAGTAGCATTTGCTAGATCCTGTGTTAAATGTGACGATTTTAATCAACGTCACAAAACATTGTTGCAGAAACTTATAAAACAGGGCTACACCACCAAGCGCCTCCACTCAAAGTTTCTCAAATTTGGCGATACATATCGCATGCTGATAGCAAAATACGAACGTAGCGTGCAAGATCTATGGGGCTACGTTTCGTAACATGTGTCTAATTCCGCTTAACCCGGGGCTAGGGGCCGTATGAGCCCATGTACTTCAACATCCTCATGGTACTCATATGAACAGTCACAATCAAAGCGTGACTGAGGTACATCATTTTTAGATGACGACTCTATAACGAATATTATGGATTAAGAATACTGATCAGCGATACGGATTTGATATTTTGGAACATCATGATGTCTTGCCGGCATCAATGAAAACTGTTGACCGCTTCTCTCTTGCAGGAAACAAGCCTATGTTTATGTATAATTTTGTCTTTTTGAATTTGGTGCTAATACTGTTATATGGAAATGGAATAGGTCTTTGGATTATGGACACGGATATTCTCTAATGGACGACGGCTGGATTATGAATGACGGACTAGACGCTTGTAATTTGGAATCTAAAACAGCTTCCTGAAGTACTTGCGCACTACACATCGGCGAAACCTTTGCCGTGAATCCAAATTGAAGAGGGTGTTGGGCTTGAGCAACGGCCACTTGAATTCGGTCTCGTAAGACTTTTTCTAGAAGTTTTGAGATTACTGGTGTCACGGTAATGCCCCTGTAGTTTGAGGCAGATGATTTGTCTCCTTTGTTCTTGTAGATAGGTGTTAATATGCCCGTTTTCATACATTCTGAAAGAGCTTTTTGCTGGAGAATTGCATTAAGGAGTCCCACGAGGAGTTCTATGACAATTTGGCCTCCGTACTTGATATGCTCAGCAGTGACACCGTCACCATCCGGCGATTTTCCAGACTTTAGCTTGGATATAGCTGCACAAACCTCGATTTCCGTTACTGGAGAAATGGATGAAGACTGATGGGTGCAGAGTTGTTGGATGACGAGCTCGTCAAACTCCACTTCGGCACAGAATTTCTGGGGGTGAATTTCTTTGACAGTCGATGTACTCAGCTGGCTAAAATGCTTGAACCAGCCGTCTATTATGGCATGACTTTCGTAGGAAACGTCTTCTACCCACAGGCGGTCGAGTTGTGAGGATTTAACCTGTCGCTGCCTGCGGATAAGACTGTAAAATAAGGGCCGATCAGAGGATTCAGCACACATAAGTTTCTGTAGTTCTGTTTCTCTTGATAAGGCTGCAGCCTTACGTTGGGCACTGCGCAGATTCAGCCTGGTGCCCCGCCGAGACACAACAGTAGGATGTTGGGGGTCTTGTGGAGAACCGCTGTGCTTCCAGGCCCAGTGTGCCGCTTTCTTTTTGGCTACTGCATCGGCAATTTCTTCATTCCACAGGCGTGGTGCCCGACACCTGCGGGCTGGTAGCGGTGGACATGCGCCAATAGCTGCAGTTGTGAGGGAGTGGCACAATTTTGAGTATGCCAAATGGATATCAAGCTGGGATTTGTAGAGTAGCTTACTATCTTGAAAGTGGGCAGACAGGCCTTCATGATATGTTACTTGGTCGACTTTTCTCCAGTCGATTTTACGGCTAGGTGTCTGGGTAACGGGAGTATCTGCCTTAGCGGTCTCCATGAGCAGTACAGTGCTTAAAGGGTGATGGTCAGAACTATTCCTGTGTAGGTCAGCAAGTCTGGAAACTTCTCCAATAATATTGGTGATTTTAATGGAGTAAAGATAATAGTCAATCGTGGAGGAGTCTCTGCCATTTGGGTGTTCAAAAGTAGGACCAGAAGTGGCGAACTTCAGGCTGCAGTCCTGAATGAAACATTTGAGCATTGTCTTTCTCTGGGAGGGAACACTAGATGTTAGGTCACAGTTGAAGTCTCCTGCTAAAATAATATGATGAGAAGACTGGTAGGTTGTTGTAATTTCAAACAGCCGGTCAAGGGTTTCTCTGTATTCAATGTCAGAGGATGTTCCATTCCTAGACGGCATGTAGACTGAAGCGATCAACACTGCAGCTTTGCTAGTAGAAACAGTGACACACTGAATGCGAGAATTTCCATCGTTTGTGGGTCGAACAGTGTGGTTGATGGATCTTTTCCAGGGGATGGCCACACCGCCATACCCTCTTGGCTTCTGTGCTGCATTAATGGGGTCTGCATCGTCCACAGCTCCAGTTCCTCTAGTTTTGTAAGCTGGAAGTTGAACAACCAGTGTTCTTGAATACATAGAATGTCAGTGTTCCGAAGTAAATACTGAATACAGTCCTGATTGGTAACGACATTTTGCAGTTAAATGTGGTCAGATTGATCTGATTGTCTGGACAAACAGGACTGTTGGACAGGGAGATTAAGTTGGTAGGTTCTGGCTGGGGCGCTGACATAAAAAAGACTGATCTTGTTAGTTGCTCGAGGTTTCAGGGTTGACAGAAGAATGTACATGCAGGTCACTTGAAGCCTCATCTGGCATGTGTAAACCAGCACCTGCTATTGCCTGTGGGTCAGGAGCGGTCTCTCGAGTTGCAATAACCCCCACGGAGATATCACTGGTAGAGTCCAAGTCGCGGGTAGGAGAGACCACATTCTGCGGAGTGCAGGTGACTACTGGGTCAGGAGTCCGACTCTGGGGAGGAGTATCATTTTGGTTATGGACGCTTAGCTCGACCGGTTGCTCGTCAGCACAGAATAACTGTGGGACTGTAGGGGGGCTTGAGGTCACGTTAGAATTTCTATAACCAGCCGCGGTTCCTTGTCGTTGATTTGATAAGATGTTATAAGGAGCAGGGTCCCTTGTAGGCATTGGCCGATGGAAAAATCTTCCATGGTTTGACGGGGCACTGTGTTGGAAAAGTTGAGATGCAGTTCTGTACGATGGAGGCGGTGGACAAAAGAGATATGGAGCATGAAATGGCGATATATGTTGGTCATGGAAAGGAAACTGTAACGGTGAAGAAGGGAGGTGGGGGTGGCGATACTGCGTCGGTAGGAATGGTACGGGAACTGTATGATGGACTTGAGGAATCTGATGAGGGAGACTTGCAGGGTTGGCCTGATGGCTGGACTGTGGAGAGGACTGATTCTTCTCAATTTGCTGGATCCTTCTTCGCAATTCTTCCATCTCGAGTGCTTGTACCCTCTGCGTTAATTGCGAATAGTCAGGTGAAGTTGAACATATTGGATCAGAGTGAAGTTGCTGGTGATTACTCACAGACTGGTTTCTAGGAGGGTTGGAGGGAATTGTAGATTGTTGTGTGTTGGTTTGAGGATTTTCGTCATCATTTTGCGCCACTAAAACACGCATCCTTAATATGCTGTTAGATTTTTCCAGTTCTTCAATACGGGCTTCAAGTTTGATAGCATATGCTTGAGCAGTAGAGAGGTCCTTTTTCTTGACTTCGTCTTCAGTTTTCTTTAATTTGATTTCTCGCATCCTAAGGTTTTTGAGTTCCGTGGAGTGAGTACATGTACATGTTACGGGATCAGGAGTATTTTCAACTATGTGGACGGTTGCAGGAGCAGAATTTAAACGTGCATTTGGCTGGATGGTGGCTGGAACATGAACCAGTTGATTAACAGGTTGGACAGCAGGGAATGCAGGAGCAGAGTTTAAGGATGCATTTGGCTGGATGGTAGCTGAAACATGGACTAGTTGGTTAGCAGGTTGGACAGTGGGGAATGCAACAGACCTGGTGGTCCTAGAAGGTTGAGGCTCGTCTCCGCGTCCTTGACATGATGAACATACATAGTTTTCGTCGGATTTACCGATGCGTGGAAGGCATGATGCATGGAAAGGGTATTGGCAGAATATCGGAACAGAGCGACCAATCCTCTCAATGCAGAGTTGACACAGCAGTTCCGGAACTGAGATCTCAGGTTGTGAAGTTTCCTCCAGTAATATATACTGCGCAAGAGTGGAGCTGGATCTGAGTTCTGTTCTGGGGGCTGCTGCAAGAGTGGAGCTGGTTACAGATCAGGAGGTCATCTCCGTGTTTTGAGAAGGTAGGGCGACAGAAGGTGGACGCTGGGTCGTGATTGGAGGGCGTGATGACGTAGGAGGCCGTGCGGGCAAGGCCACCTGTAGTGACACAATCTGTGCGTTGCTGGTGGAGTGCTTGTTGAGCACACTAGAAGATCATGTATCATTATGAAGTGTTGGACCACATTCTTGCATTAGAGCAAGAGCACCTGGGCTTGGGATAGGCAGTGAAGTTACAATATGGTCAGGACAATTATATGGGGAGTCTTGTTCTTCTAAAGCTTCTATTTCAGGAGGGGACATTTTGACGCATCTGTAGTGGACCCAATGGTTTCCGGATTCGCAGTAGGCAGCTCGAGTAAGGCAGTTTTTCTTACATCTATGGCATCTAGCTCTTTGGGGAGTTTGAGAATGAGGTTTGGCAGGTCTCTGTATCTGCTTCTTGCCAGAAGACTTAAGAATTTGATCCAAGGCGGATTTGAAGAGTGTTTTCAATTTAGAGTTCCAGGATGCAAGGTTAATACTGGAGCCATTTAGTGTTACAGACGCATTGAGTTCAAGAATCTTTTCGAAGTCCGTGGCAAAAAAGTAATCGAGGCCCGAGGGTTGGCCATTGACCAGGATGGAGGACTGTGTATGGTACAAGTTGATGGTATAACTTGAATTCTTGACTAAGTTTACCTTGAAGGTTGACTGGACTTCAGATCCTTTCTGATCCACAGAGACTGTTGGGGTAACTACCTTTTTCTTTGAGATAGGCTTGTAGAACAAACAGGAGGATTTACGAGGCAACAAGTACATTGCTGCATCAGCTTTGATATATACTCCACCATAAGTGTTGGTAACCTTCAGATTAGATGACCGACTAGCAGCAGTAATTTGTTTTTGAAGTGTGCGTCCAACGTTTAATGTGAAGTTTTTAAGGGTAACGTGAGTACTATCAGTGATCGATAGTGGAGTACGATGGTGGGAGGCCACAGGAACATCCATTGTTTCAAATGAGGGTGTAGACCAGGATATCTCAGAAAAGCATTCAAACTGGGAAAAAGTATACCAACCAGGCTGACTCAAGTAACAGAAGCTGATCAGCAGCTTCTGTTTGATCGAGTTCAGGAAGGAATGGTGATACAGTACGGATTGTAAATTCTTGAGGGTCTTTTAAAATCAGGGCAGGAGGCACGTGTACCAATCAGGGATAGATGTGGCTGGGAATTGATCAGCAGTTCGTGTGAAGGCGAAAATGGTACAGTAATCTTGAGAGTCAATATTGCCACTCACTGGGACTATATTCTCGAGGGTCAATACATGTATCAATACACAAGCAGAAATGGAACTGGTAAATAGGAGCTGATGATGATCAGCAGCTCGTGTGAAGGCAAAAACAAATTTCGAACTCACTGGAACAGTAGACTTGAGAGTGGTTATTGCTACTCACTAGGATTATGTTCTTGAGGGTCGTTACGTGAACCAATGCGGAGGCAGAAATGGAACTGGTAAGCAGCTCGTGTAAAGGCGAAAACAGAGTTCAGGGCCGGAGGCACATGCACCAAATTGTGTTTTCTCTTGGGGAGTCGTTAGTAATGACACACCGGAAGCAGGAGCCAATCAACAGCTCGTCTGGAAATGAATTCCGAGTGTTGAGCGTGTAGGACGGTATAAATAATTACAGAAATTGATTAAATAATTTCTTGAAGTCGATTTATGGGGAAGATATCCTCAGTCAATTTTTGCCAGATAACAGAATCACATATGCTGAACAGTTGATTACGATGATAAAAAGTGGATCGTTTCAGTCCTAAAAGCCGCTGTCTTCAAAGAGATACAAGTTCTGAGCAGAGTGCTGGATAAGTTCAGGAATCAATTTAAATAATTTCTTGGAATCAGTTTATGGGGAAAATAACCTCAGTCAATTTTTGGCAGGTAGCAGGAATCACATATGTAGTACTGGAATTGCTGAACAGTTGGTTTCGGTGGTAATAGGTGGACCGTTTCAGTCCTAAAATCCGCTAAAAGTTCTGAGTGGTATGCTGTATAACTTTAAATAGTTTGTAAATGTAGCTTGTAGCATGCAGTTCTGGAGCTGCATGAGCCACCCAGAAGGTTAAAAGCTGTTATCTTGTGGAGAATAAAAGCCTAGAAAGTTCTTGATAAGCATAAAAAGTTCTTGCTAAAATACCTTCTAGCATGCAGTTCTAGAAATATATTTGAATAAAGGGCGATACTTATCGCTGGCGGCCGAATACGTCTCAATTGCTCTGTCGCAAGATGGACGTCTGTTCCTCGCTGAAATCTTGCTTCATCTGTTGACGAGTTGGTTTGCCTTTAAGACTTGCAGCGAAGCTTGGGTTCAACTACATTAAGTAGATCAAACTGGTCAGCAAGAAAGATTCCAGAAAGTCACAAGTTCATTGTTATCTGCACAAATTTGCACGGATTCAATATGTCGGCATCGACAATATGGCGGCCTAGCGATATGCTGGGGTGAGAAAACACGGGCCGTGAAGGCAAGCTTATCAGAAGCACGTAGATAAGAAAAGAAGCAGGACAGAGACTACACTACACTGAGGAAATAAACCGATACAACACAAACACTAAGAAACTAAAACTACATCAAAACTACATCTAAAACTGGAGACAAATAAAAACACGTCTGCACACTACAAAATCTGAGAATCTCCAAACGTTACTGTGACGTCATTTTCAAACGGAGCATTTTTGGACGATTTTTCGATGTTTTTATTTTTGTTTTTTCTTCGCAAAAACTGTATGATAAAGGAGATGGTATTGTAAGGCGAGGTTTTTGCCCACAGCCAGCCGACTCATAGGAATGTACAGTTCTTCTCTCCATCTGTCAATCACAATGTAATGTACAACTTGTCGTCGGCGGCAACTGTCAATCAACGGACTGAATGTTACGGTGAACCATGATAGCTTCACATATGTTCGGTACCAAGACGTTATTATTTCACCACGTTGCAGTCGATTTTACATGCACATATTGGAGAATAAATACACAATTTAGGCGAATATATTGCTGTTGTAACAGATAGCTACTGATCGTTCGAGTTCAACGTTTGACTGGCCCATAATGTCCACACGGTATCGTGTCATCGGTAAACAATATTTATTTTACTTTTAATTGGTTCATAATGATAGCCTAAAATCTTATTTCAGATATACTGAATGCAACTTTTTTTAACAAAAATGAGAAAGATTGAAATAACTTGTCGACGTCACACATGTTGACCTCTTGGGATTCGAACTCGGTAAAAGAAAATTTCGAGGCGCTTGTGATCCAACGTGCGTATCCACTACACCACGACATATACGAACAACTGTAACAGACTATTTTATCACTTTAATCTACTTACGAAAACTTCAAACGTTATGAATCATATCTTTTCATTTTTTAGTATGAAGGACCCCTTGGACCAAAAAGATCTTCCAGCAGTGGGAATATAATGTTAGCACACAACACCAGGTTAAATGGCGTTCTGGTCCAAGGGGTCCTTCGCGTCTAAATGCGTGTCTGAAGGACTCGATTTATACACTTTTGTTACGAAATAGCACAAGCTGTGGATTTCAGTTTCATGTGATAACTATAATCATAAAGCAATCGCACTAAAACTTTCACATATTGTGTACTTACATTTTCTCTTGCCGTTACATTAAAACCTAAGTATTTTTAGGACATTTTATTTTTCCGATTTCAACCGCACCAGGTATAGGCCAAAATCTCGCCTTATCGTAACATCACCTTAGTAAATAATAATCTGGTATGAAATAAAATAGGTTTTACCCACTTTTCAATACAGAAAAGCAAATTTTTTGAAGAAATATGACGAAAGCATCACTTTTCTGGTACCTCACATGTTAGCCATTTTAAATTTACCCATGATCCTCTGCTCGGGAGGTTATGGGAATAGGCTCAAAATGACCCCAATATGATAACCCATAACGTCACGGAGTTTCAGCTCTCCATTTCTTGTTGTCCGGAGATAGCGCAGAAAGTTTGGTGGTCGCCTGGTAGGGGTAATGGAGGAGAGGGAGGGGGAACGAATCAGGGGGTGCTCTTTGGCAATACCAAGACATATGGTTTCAGTTAGGTAAGGCATAGTTAAGTTGTTGAAAGTAGTAGGTAGCGCGCAAATGGAGTCAATTTTCACCCGGATGTAACTATGACGTCACAATTGGTGGTATGTAAGCGTGTTTGTGATTGGCTGGTGGGGGGTGGGAGGCGTGGTCTGTGACTGTGTGGGACCCAGATTGATGTGGTGGGACCAAGATGGCGGCCAGTTTTTGTGTCGTGTGTGGTGTGGGACCAAGATGGCGGCCAGTTTTTATGTCGTGGGAGGTGTGGGTCCAAGATGGCGGCCAGTTTTTGTGTCGTGATGTGATGTGTGTGGTGGGACCAAGATGGCGGCCAGTTTTTGTGTCGTGGTAGGTGTGGGTCCAAGATGGCGGCCAGTTTTTGTGTCTTTGTGTGGTGTGGGTCCAAGATGGCGGCCAGTTTTTGTGTCGTGATGTGATGTGTGTGTGTGTGGTGTGCGTTGGGTCCAAGATGGCGGCCAGTTTTTGTGTCGTGGGAGGTGTGGGTACAAGATGGCGGCCCGTTTTTGTGTCGTGTGGTGTGGGTACAAGATGGCGGCCAGTTTTTGTGTCGTGTGTGAGTGTGGGTACAAGATGGCGGCCAGTTTTTGTGTCGTGTGTGAGTGTGGGTACAAGATGGCGGCCCGTTTTTGTGTCGTGTGGTGTGGGTACAAGATGGCGGCCAGTTTTTGTGTCGTGTGGGAGGTGGGTACAAGATGGCGGCCAGTTTTTGTGTCGTGTGGGAGGTGGGTCCAAGATGGCGGCCAGTTTTTGTGTCGTGTGTGAGTGTGAGTGCCTGCCTGCCTTCCTGTCTGCCTGCCTGCATTCTGCCTGTGTGGAATGCATGTACTCACTTGGTTCTGGGTTTTTTCCATCACGGTTGTGCGCAGGTGTATGACGTCACTTCCGGTCTGCGTGAATCGGGCGTGACCTGGGACTATGGGATGCATGTACTGACTTGGTTCTGGGGTTTTTCCCTCACGGGGAGGTCACGTGATCAGTTCAAGGTCATATCCATTTTTATCGATATGTCAACCCCACACCCAGTCCATTAAATGCTCCTTCACCTATGCTTCAATTTGATACCTCACTCGACCTGTGGTGTGAGTGAGTGCAAGAATGTATTCATCCGCGGTGATGCAGTCATGTCTGGCGGTGATTCGGTCTCGGGAAAAAGCTTCCTTGCCCAATGCCTACGGACTTTACCGAAGATACACGGACTTTAACGAAAAGACACGGACGTACACGAAAAGACGCGAAGGTGAACGCCATTGTGGGAAACCTCCCACAGACAGGTCAGTACATGCATTTCTATGTTGTTCACGCATAATAAAAGGATTGATCTGTAATCTGTGTTGTTGTTGTTGTTGTTGCTCCCTTTTTTTTTTGGACTAACCCATCAGAAAACCCATCTTTCCGGAAGTAGAAACTTCTATCAACAAAGCACAAAAATTAACACTAACTTCCATCATCCTTTTCCCAAAGAAAAAAATTTTTGGTACATTTTTTGAAATTATTGAAGTGGGGACAAGGGGAGGGGGGAGAGAAATGGAATAGCCAAAAAAAATTTTTTTTAACATTGAATAAAATGTAAAAAAAAGAATCATGTAGCCAAAAAAAATCTTTTTCATTTTCTATGTTTTTTTAACAATTAAATATTGAAATTAAAAATGGGGAGGGGAAATTGAAGGGGGGGACAAGGGGTGAAGGCAGGTTGATGGAATAGCCCCAATTTTTTCTTTAATAATGGACCCATGGGGTCGAGTGAGGTATCAAATTGAAGCTTATGTGAAGGGGCATGTAATGGGTTGGGTATGGGATTGAACTATCGGCATTGTGCGCATGCGCGGTGGCCGAAGGGTAAAAAAATAGCCTTTTTGGAGCTAGGGATAGCCAAAAATTTTTTTTTTTTTTAAATGGACCAATGGGGTCGGGTGAGGTATCAAATTGAAGGTAAAGTGACGGAGCATCTAATGGGCTGGGTGTGGGGTTGAATTAGGGTGATTCTGCGCATGCGCGGCGGCCAAAAGGGTATGAAAATAGCCTTTTTGGAGCTAGGAGAGCCTCTAGTGGACCAATAGGGTCGAGTGAGGTATCAAATTGAAGGTGAGGTGAAGGGGCATCTGATGGGCTGGGTGTGGGATTGAATTAGGGTGATTCTGCGCATGCGCGGCGGCCAAAAGGGTATGAAAATAGCCTTTTTGGAGCTAGGAGAGCCGCTAGTGGACCAATAGGGTCGAGTGAGATATCAAAGTGAAGCTTATGTGAAGGGACATCTAATGGACTGGGTGTAGGGTTGAACTATACCGTTTAGGTGTATTGATGATAATAAAATTTAAAGATCACATGTCCAACACATACTCACATAATGAAAGCAAGAATCGAACTTGCGTCCCTCGAGATGAAGGATA
>JAVTVY010000707.1:0-33652 GCA_036873755.1 Hanleya hanleyi
GGGGGGGGGCGGAAAGTGCCCCCACCCCCTTAGTGAACTTTTCCCTGCTGCTCCGAAATGACAAAACCGAGGACGCTGAAACGCGGTAACTTTTAAGCTTATCTTATTGGGGTCATTTTGAGCCTATTTTCATATACTCCCGGGCAGAGGTTCATGAGTAAATTCAAAATGGCGGTCATGTGGTATCCACGAAAGTCGTGTTTTTCAATCTTTTCGCTCCATTTCTTCACATTTTCCTTGCCTAAAAGGCCCTGAAAGTATTTTATTTATGCAAAACTAATTATTCTATATTTTATTTGATTTTTGTCGAGAGAGAAATCGGAAAAATGAAAATTTCGAAAAATCGACCCCAAAAAGGCCGAAAAATGGCTTCCGAGAAGATGACGTCACTGTGACGTCATCATGGCGGCCATCTTGGCTTTTTTTACATTTCCCGGTAGAGCTTGAACCAAAGATACTGAGTGGTAAGTTTCAGCGCTCTAGCCTTTGTGGTAGAGAAAATATATAGGGGGGCACTCCCCCCTCCCCAGGCTGCGATACACCCCAAATCGCTCAGCCCAGATAGGGTTAAGGTTCCAAGCCAAATCAGTAGTTTCAACGTCGGTGGACTTCAGACGCTCTGGTTTTCATTAAAATTTTCTCTGAAGCATCAAATTAATTAATGGAATAAATTATTAAATTATTGTACTTCGTACATTTTATCGTGTTATGACTGTCAAAGGTAACTAAAGCATTACACATAACACAACCTATACACATGATCAAATTTTGGGAAATAGGAAAAACTATGTATTTCTAAAGATCACAGTCAAACATCAAAACCATAAAATCACACAGATAACGGCAGCCTTTGGGTCCGTGTAACCTTGCACAGTTCAATTTTCGTTTTTCGTTTTTCGTTTCTCAAAATCAAAAATTGAAATTTGACCGTCAATTTTCAATTTTCGTTTTTTGTTTCTGTAATCTCAAAATCAAAAATTGAAATTTGACCGTCAATTTTCAATTTTCCTTTTTTGTTTTTGTGATTTTGAAATCAAAAGTTGAAATTTGACTGTCAATTTTCAATTTTTGATTCTGGGATCACAAAAACAAAAAACGAAAATTGATATTTGACAAGTCTTCACATTTTCGTTTTTCGTTTTGATTGACGCAAAATTGAAAATCAAATTTTGCAAATTCCCTCGACTTGTCCGTTTTTCGTTTTTTTGATTTTAACTTTGACGTATCAATGTTAAGTTTGCACGTGGACAGGTTATGATGTCACTTCCGGTATGACGAGTAGAATAGAAAACGGAAATCGTGTCGTATAAGAGGTGTGGAGCGTGCGAGGCATGTGGCCCACCAGGCCATCCTCGGGAGCCAGTGTATTGATCGATTTGTTAGGGTGTCTGCATTGCCTTGGTTAGTTGCCCACGGTAGTTCTGGATAAAACAAAGATCGAGGGGTATCCTCTAAATCAATTCAATTATTGAACAGGCTCAGCAAGCTCATTACGCCAAACCATTAGCTGCAATGTTTGAGATGTGACATCGCTGGCATAACTTTGATGTCAGGCTGAAATCGCCATCGAGAGTCAAAGCAAAAATCGCCGGCTTGGGATACCGACATGCTAATTCAAAATAACCTCGGGGGATGAAATGTTCGAGATTGAGGAGAGGACACAAAAACTCACTCGAATCACCAAAAATGTCCAGGTAAACCCTGTCAGACGATTCACGATTTACCTGGACTTGTGAAGATGCACCAGACAGGTCTGGATAGGTGGCATCCCGCAGTTGTCATTGGTTATTGGCATTGAGGCCTGAGCCAATCAAGACGCAGTCTTAGATTTTCTCATTTCTAAAAATAGATGTTTAGAGTGCTACAAAAGCGAACAGCATTCATGCACACAACCGCTATTTGTTATTGATTTGAAAAATAGTATTCATAAAGATACCAACAAAGATTTAATACCAATAAGAGTAAGCATCGCAGTGATGGGCCGCGAAATCCGTATATTGCTAGCGTTCCGTAAACCACCATTTCAAACAAGCACACAAACGTCACGTTTGATGCCAGACTGCTTCAACGCTTCAGGTCCAATCTTCAGTCTCTATTTTTGGGACCTGGATCGTTGGAGCGTTCACATGCCCGTCAACGTTCAGCGTCAAAAACACTTCAACGCTCTAAGTGCGAGTGTCAAAAGCTTCAACGCATCGACGCGGGAAGTTCCTCTTGGGGTTATGATTAGGGTATCCACGTATTTAATATTTTACCCTACTTTAATGAAACTCATATGTGTATCAACCATGTTGTTCTCCATATAATGCTTCACACCTACTGCACGAATGCCTACTCACTTCTGGACATGCGCAGTTGGCCCATTATAATCTAGCTCGAATGCCTGGCTCCAGGGATCTATCGTGTGGTGACACTCCCATATCTTTCCCCCTACTGGCTTTCCATATTGTGCTCCACACCTGCCTAAACAATCCGATTTGCGCTTTCCATACTACTCCGCGGACCGAAAGTGACATCAGAAGCCTTGCGCGTGCGCGGTTAACATTGATGCGTCAAAGTTAAAATCAAAAAACGAAAAACGGACAAGTCGAGGCAATTTTCAATATTTGATTTTCATTTTTGCGCGAAGTAAAACGAAAAACGAAAATTGAAAATTGAATGTCAAATTTCAATTTTTGATTCTGAGAAACCGAAAACGAAAAACGAAAATTGAAAATTGACGGTCAAATTTCAATTTTTGATTTTGAGAAACCAAAAACAAAAAACGAAAATTGAATTGTGCAAGGTTACACGGACCCCTTTGGAAGTCCACGAGTTCTAGTTTAACGTTAGTTTTTACATCACGTCAGAGCACCTGAGAATTACTGTATGAGTGCTGTCCACACACTTTCCTTGCGGCTAAAACTGACATTGCGTGTTCCTGTTCGGTCATGAATAGGTGTAAAATCTTCAACAAAATTCATATTCGAGTATATATCCCTGAAAGGACAAATACATTAGTGCTGAGCTTCCATGTTACAAGCCAGCTACAGAATTCGAAACGAAAAACCATGCAATCCCCTTTTGAGGATTTTAACATCTT
Source organism: Hanleya hanleyi (assembly GCA_036873755.1). Lineage (NCBI taxonomy): Eukaryota > Metazoa > Mollusca > Polyplacophora > Lepidopleurida > Hanleyidae > Hanleya > Hanleya hanleyi. Next base: position 3,083 of record JAVTVY010000707.1, read on the forward strand.
TCCATTTCACCTTCATCGAGACGTAGACGTTGAAACGTAGAACGAGATTGCCTCAAAACGGTGTTATGTCTATTGATGCGCGACATATCCCTCTGAAATCTGCGGGACACCACATGGTTGAGTTCATTACACTAATGCACCAATGTATACACCAATGTATGTCAGTCGGATAACAAAAGAAAGATGATCTGGAATATACGCAGGCCTGGCGTTTTTAATCGACTATTTCGTTACCTGACGGTGTTGCACACACTGGTGCTGTGGTAATCTGACTATGGTAACAGAAGCTATGATCTACAGTGGCATGACGGAATAGGAGATGCCCACTAAATGATGTACAGAACCGGGTAAAGGGAAACGTGCCATTAACAGTTATAACTATCACATAAGGATTGTCTTTCAATCGATATGGAAACGTGAACGTATCGTGATTACTGTCAGTGTTGGTGTATCAAAAGTTCATTAATTAAAACCCTGGCAGGGAATATATAGTTTTGGTAATAGATTCCATTCCATGACAACATAAGGCCGGATCCGTTTTATTTTTTTGTGTTCGTTTATTTGCTTGTATATTCATTGAAGGAACCAGCAGACACTAGGTCCAGTACCAAACTAGTACAACGCTATATACGGGTCAGCATTCAGTATAATAAACAACTGTGTAAAATTATAACAAGTGTAAATCAGATTATTCCTAAAATTTTGTATAGATTTATGTCAAGTCTTAAGGTTTGTATATTCCAAATTGCAACAGGTTTCTTGACTGTATTAAATCCAGAAAAAAACGTTTTTTACAGCATATGAGAACACCTGGTGATCCTTGAATAGGAAAATAAAATATGGCCACCAAGTGTCATAGATATCACCGAAACGAAAATAACGAAGGTAGAAATATTGTCCATGCCCATCTAATGGCTTTGAGAGTAGCAATAATACAATATAAGTCAAAGTAAACGACTTATTGTAAGTCGGGAAAGGTATGATTGGCAGTAGATAGCAATACAGAAGTTTAACTTCAGTGGACTGAGTGGAGCCAGTTTTTCCAGTTTTTTTTACTTCTCACATAATCACTTTCTTATTCTTATCGTATAATTAACACCAGTGCAATAACAGCTTTGTCAACAAACGTTTATAATATATTGATATACATAAATATATCACTTAGCTAAGCGGGCAACATAACAGAACATTCAGATACATGTACGCTACATTTACCTTCTTATCTGAGGATGAAATCCTTCATAGTTTATCGAGACCGATTTTCTTTGTGTTATGCATTTCATGCGATTCTTCAATTATATGATCATGCAAGTGGGCTCTGTGAACATATACGCATACAAGTATTTCTTTACAATTAGCAGATTCGAAGCCCAGCAGCATAGAATACAAAGCGACCAGATCTTTCAGAATTGAACGCAGTAGACGATATTGGTGTAAAAAGATGCCGGTGTACTGACAAGAAGTCAAATGACCGCACATACAAATATTCTGACTGCGTCATATCTACGTGCATCGAGAGGACCAATATTACATGATATTTTTCTATCAGCATCGTTTATATTAAGTATTATGATGCACTAGTACACTAGTACTTTATGTATATATCTGAAATAGTAGTCTGGATCGAGACATCCATTTAAAAATCGCCTCTACTTTTCGCAGCTAATTGCAGTGGTTTGGTATTGAGTAGTCTTTAGACTAGTGGAAACAGGTGTTAACAGTTATACTTGACTGACTGTATTTGAATTCAGGTCCTTATTCGGGACTTTAGTTGCAGAGGCTGGGGTATTTCTTGTATTTCTTGGCGGAAGAGTAAACTATCATTTCGTGTGGTGGAGAAGACATTGCGGAGTTCTTCATGTTCAAATTAAGTGCAAATTCCAGTCGTTATACCATTAATATTATTACCATACTATTAGTCGTCCTAAGCAGTGGATGCGACACATATGTTCATTTGGTGTAGAATGTCAAGCAGTACACATTTTTTTGTAAAAAAAGATTCATTCCTATGGGTCATCCTTTTGGTTTCACTTTTCTATTTTTTCCCTTTTCATTTAATTGATTTACCTCTGGTGAAAATGCGGTTGCGTACCGGCTTCTACATTAGGGTGACGCTAGATCCTCATCACAATGTGTCCGGTAGCATAGCGTACAATGTAATTTGCAGATATATGCCTCCTATTATTTAATTGACACTACGATCTGTGCATCTTGTATCGATGTACATGAACTATTTTGAAAAAAAACCAGCATATCCTTACTCGCTATTGTACAAAGCAATATTCCCACAATTTAGGTCGTGTTGCAAATTTCCAATACTGGTCTAGCATCAGAAACTACACTGTGAAATTAGTATTGGGCTGTTGTAAGATAAACTGTCGTTTCAGTATCCGCGAAGTTTTAATTTTTGGCGGGGAAGACACATATCTACTTTTAATGAAAGATTAAACCATTGCAAATATGTGAATAATCACGAAAAATGTTGCACGAGTACATGATGTGTGGACAGTCATTGTGTTTAAGTGTATGCAAGACCGTTTCCGTATATCAATAAGTAATTGCCATCGAAGAGACCGCTATATATTGTTGAGCATGCATGAATCTTCGAAATGAAAAGAAAGAAAATATGAATTGACTGAATGGAAATTTGTGTATCTTTCTCACCATTTGACTGATTGCCTCTATTTTCCTTAGTTTTGAAACATTTGTCCTGATTTTGTGACATATTTCTGTTTACTTTTAAACAAAAACAAACGCGACATTTTGTCTGGATTTTCTATCCCTGTCTCAGATCTGGTTTCGTATAGCAATAAGTAGTCGACATCAAAAGAGACGGCTATATGATTATGCATGAATCTCAGAAATGACAAAAGTACATGTAATACGGTAAGTTGGCTGAATATAATTTGTGTATTTTTCTCGTCATTTGACTGATGTCCTGTCTTTGTCATACCTGTGTAACATTTCCTTCATACAGCGATAACATATTTTGTGACATATTTCCATCCGGGTTTCAACTACAAATTCGTGACATTTTGTCTGTTCCCACTCAATCCACTGACTTTGAACTTTCGCTTTGCTGTCCACTGTTCTAGTCCGACTCCGATCTTGTTCCTACCTTCGGTGTGTTATGTGCTATGATGATATTTATTACAGATGGCGGCCATGTTGTATTTTCCCAATTTTAGTTTTTTTTCCTGGCTAAATTCATTAAGACGTTTTATATGTTATGCAATACATTTCTGGATATAAAACAGTTGAGATATGTTTAATTGCAATTTGCGTGAAGTCAAACCTTGGGATGTACTATAAATCACTGACTAATACACTTTCAACGTAGAACGAGTCAATGGATGCTGGTATATTCTTGAATATAAATATGCGTGAAACAACCCTCAAATTATGTACATGTGTGTGTGTTCATTATCATAGTGTGAAAATTCACAATGTCATTTCAAGGAGGTAACTGACCGGTTGTCTATTGTCAACTGCACTATAAAAATACATGATGACATGAGTTGAAATTCAGTATGCTATGTCTCTAACACACCCGTGTGGTATTGGATATCCATTATTAATAAATAACCTTCATCGCAAGTGCAAACTATTGTAGAAATTTGGCATTAAGTGAGATGATCGCATTCAGGTACTAAATGTAACGGAGCAAATCTATTTGCCGATACAGTGGCTTCGGAAACCCAACAAGGAGCTGAAGATGTGTGTTTACAACAATAGGAAATACTTGTTTTTGGACAAATTTTTGTATTTTCTTGGTGCTAAATTGTGCAGGGAATATTCAAATTAAATATAATTCACATTTGCTGACTCCATACTGAGACTAGAGTCTATGGGCTTTAATGAGATCTGGTAGCTGGGTTATTGGGGGATAAGTTTGTAATGAAATAAACGCACACTTATATATTTAATTTCAAGTTAGGCACAGGTGGCACCAGGCATGAATGTATGTGGCTAAAACGCAATCACAAGTTACATCCTGTGACAAGGTATATGAAGGGCCGTTCGCGCCATAAACGCATCCTTTAACCGTTTTAACTTCTTAAATGTTTACAAATTGTAAAGTTTAAAAAAGTTTAAACGTTTAAACTTGAACCAACCAATCAGATGTTATGAGCTGACATTTTCCTGTTAAAAAGCAAACGTTTCCAGTTGTAAATTCGCGACTTCAGACGTTTCCTGTCAAAAGAAAAATTCGGTCATTTAAAGGTTTCCGGTTAAAAGGATAACGTTTCCGGTTGTGATCGTCCAATCCGATTTTTTATTTGGGCCGCGTGTATTCCAACATCTACACCAGCACGTGCAAATCTCCACTGGCAAACGTTTCCGGTATGTAGTGTATTTTAACCAACGAAAAAACCGTTCTTACAAATTAGGTTTTGGAGAATATCTTTGGCACCGGGACAATTTGCGCAGGACATGATGCACGGTGGGCATGCGGAATACAATATGCGCGAATATTTGTAAGGGTTATTTTGATTGGTTCAAACAGACTACATAGCGGAAACGTTTTGCCAGTGGACATGTGTTGATGTTGAGGTTTGAACATACGTGGCAGCAATAAAAAAATCTGACAGGACGATCACAACCGGTAACGAGTTCCCTTAAGGACTCGAGGCCCGGGGAATAGGCTCAAACTATCGATATTTTTTTCTTTGCATATTTCAAAAGTTGAAGAAAAAACCTATCAAGTGTTTCTGTTATTTTCCTTAAAAAATGTTTGCAAACGTGAAATTTTAGCTCTCAAAAAATCACTGTCTGTGGAAGAACTCTGTGCTGTGGGATTAGCGCGCATTACTCACAGTCGGTGTTATCGCCTACTGTGACTTCGCACCTTGGCTAATTACTTGTCACTGCAAATAAACACAATTCGCACGCTGGGCTCATTTATTATTATTAATTGTATTTCTACTACATTCATGCCAAAGCCGCCATCGTTTACAAAATATTGAACAGGAAATTATATGGTCTATCTCAGTGTTTTCGCGCCACATGACAAAATAAAAAATACAAACACACTGCTCAGGTGGTCAACCATTTCCGGAAAGCATGTGGTATATGCAGATATATATATTGCGAATTTTGGGTAATGTTTTTCATAATATCTCACTTGACATTCTATCAACATATCTTACTTGCCAACACAATCATGGGAAGAAAACGTTACAAGATTAGTAGGACACGCATGCAGGCAAAAAGAAACTTTGATAAACATTAGTACACGACTCCTGCTGTTCGGTCATATATACCTCCGATTCAGCATTACTTCTCACTGCATTATCGCAGAATACATGCGGCAAATGTAGAAAACGAGGTATTCATTCAAAATAAATACTTTACGTATAAAAAAGGCAAACATTATTCCCGCAAATTGTATACTTTCGCGATAATAGTAAAGTTTTTTAACTCCACACCGGAAATGGCCGCTGCCAGTTTTTCCCCGTTTGAGGTCTGTGGATTGACCAGTTCTCTTCTCTTTCCTTGAGCTAGACCTTTTTCAGTCGGCAATTAAATCCATGTATGTCCAATTGCCGCAAATCACATCTCCGTAAGCCTTCTATAGAATGCTCGACGTCTACTCAATCACCCGCGGTGAGGGATTTCGGAAGGCGTGAAAACTAAAAATTCATCTTCGTGACTGGTTTTCTACACTTTCTCAAAATATATTGTTCCAAAGTGATTAAAGAACGTTTGGTCTATAATCCCTATGTGTTGTGTGAGAATATTGTGTCATTATCATGAAGTAGCGGATAATAATTACGGGATATCATCTGAAAAGTAGATTATTTTTGTTTACGGTCTATATCCGACATATTTTTTTACACAGCTGGTACATACAAACTTGCTAATAACTTCTTTATTTTTCATCCGATCATGTCAATTTTTGGGGAGCATAATATATACATTACAGTCCGAACGAACGTATCTCAGTTTTTCAAAATGTTGCTTTATTTTGAAGTTATTGGAACTTGAAATAGACTTTCATTTTGTTTCGAAAATAAACTTTACAACGCTCTCAAACTTTTTCTAAGAGCTTAAAAAAAACCCTGAGACACACTTGTTTGGTTTGAAAGGTTTATTGTCCCCATGCATAATCTCGGACTCGTTACTTGTAAAATAATAGGTGAAATTAGCGATATAAAAAAGACATTATTTTTTTGAAATAACTGTTTTCTAACTGCAACAAAACTGGTGAAATAAACGTAAGAATTAAATTTTTGCTTTATTTGGAACGCCCGAATCGTGATCTTTCCAACCATATAAAACATATATATGTATGTGAAGTGGTTGTGGTGAAATGAGACAGAATGCACGAGGGTGTCTAGTATCAGGCGCTACCCCGGGCCTCGAGTCCTTAAACTGGAAACGTTTAAAAGTCTCGAATATTACTACTGGAAACGTTTGCCTTTTGACAGGAAACGTCTAAATTATTGGACGTTACAACAGCAAACGTTTGCTTTTGGGAAGGAAAGGTCTTCCAAAGGTCATTTGATGACATCTGATTGGTTGGTGCAAGTTAAATGTTTAAATTTATTAAACGTTTGGATTTATGGCGCGAACGGCCCTTCTTAAAAGGTACCGACATAATGAAGTTGAACATACCAAAGAAAGGCAGTCTTAGGGTAAAAGTAACTCCGAAAATGGAAGCCGAAATATTAGAATATTATATCACAATGACTTCCATTTTCGGAGTTACTTTTATCGTAGTTTATGTGAAATTGATCTGTGGGAACAATGAAAGGTAGTCCTATAATGAGGGAAGTTGCACACGTTACGCTAACCATGTGTTACATGTATCCAATTAATTTCCGTCCAATTAGACACTACAGTAGGTGCTCATCCAACCTTGACTCAACCAAAATAGCTGAATTGTGCTAATATCTTGATACATAATTCCTCCAATACGTCAGTTCGGGATTCCAGATAGACACCATGACCACCATGTTAATTTAACCGGCATAAAGAAAGCAATATGATACCTTCTTTAACATGGTATTGTTGGTGTTGCGTTGAAACTGCAAACTGACCTGTTGAAAATTCGATGGAAAAAGGGGCCAGTGGAATGAAGTCTAGGCCTAAATACCCACAGGGGATTAAGGTCAGTTTGCACAGAACATGCATGTACCTAGGGGTAAATAAGAGAGATTATATCTAGGGATAAATAGAGATTGATTTAGTGTTATGAGTGAGAAGGGCTGGACATCAAGGTTGATGATGGTTATGTCACAAGTTAGGATAAGACAAGACATGTATTACACTTTCTGGATATCCCACAGTTTGACTGGTGGAGTACAAGATAGGAAAAGATTATAAGCTTGCTCTTATGAGAAAAGCAAACAGTGGCCTGCAAAGTTGATAATGAGACAATGGTGGCCAGGTTGGTTGCTATGGTAGAGCATCTCTCACATGTATCATCCTAACCAGCTAAACTGTATAATTTTCTCAGCAGAGTCCAAGCTTTGGTAAAGTGACGATACCAGTCTGCCATACTTTAGTGCGTTTTAATGTCATATTTTGTGGGAAAACAATGAACAGAGTAATATTTAATGCAGATAAGGGATCAAGTATATGCCAAGTGAATATTAGTGACTAAATATAGACATACAAAAGCCTTTCAGCCACTAAGGATCCCCAAAACTCATCTCTGTGGAACTACTTTCATGCAGCGTAAGTCGGTTTGCACTTTTGTCCACTTCCCTACAGCATTCTAAAGAGCCTCTGGCTAACGCCAGATCTAAAAAATGAGTCCACCATGACAAATGTAAACATGATGCACTGCCGCACTCCGTCAATCGTCATGTAAGCAGCCAGATGAAACTGTATGTTGTATCGCTGGCAATAATTATTATTCATATTGAAGACTACCTGATCATTCGTTTAAGAAAAAAAAAACATATCTCACTGTCGGCATCCAAATATCAGCTGCTTTGATGGAACCTCCGAGTGAAACTTCGAGTTGCTTGAGAGCTAATTAATGCTTATTCGCCTGACACATCACGTTATGCCCGCTATCTCGTGTTGGGTGCAGATGCACATCGTGACACTGGTTATATTACCAGAGACTACGAAATTTCAGATCGGAAGGAGAAAACTGATAATTATGACCACAGAACAGCGTACATGCTGAAGCAGAATCCAACATTCATACCACGAGAGAATACTCGAAATGAAATATTGAAATCAGTAATCTTTGCCAAAGTTCACGTGCGTAAATGTTGATCACAGATGACACGGGAGACTAAAACCGTCAATAATGGCAGGAAGCAGGATTCTGTGCTTTTGACATCGCACCACCATGCCTGTTATAATCAGAGGGCACTGTACACATATACATGTATCTGCTTCTTGTTCGTGATTATTTTGAATTATTTAGTATCCTTATTGAATTATTTTCATTGTATTCTGGCAGTTCAATTTTAGACCAAGCAGGCAGTTTCCATCAGTTTTTGTTATTTGTTTGTGCTCTCTTTTTCCACTAAGCAACGTATGCTGTATTCTAATATCCGTTTGCGTGCACATGATGCTGTCCTTCCAATTCTCTTATTTTCTTCTTTACTGAATTCGTGTTTTTCTTTGCATATCTGGATCCATTAGTCTGGTTCCAGATGCGGTATGATTGCTGACACTTTCGCAAAGTAACAAGTTAGATAAGTTCTGCTTGACAATGGTTCGTGTAGTTCTGAACACTCGATATACACTGAACTGGTTCAAGCAGTCCTCAGATTTTACATCATTCCACAGTAACACGTTGACCCTACGCTGTTATTGTAATTCACACAAGATAAACAAGAGTCGTTGGGCTTCAATAGCCTATACACCCTGGAACTTTTACCTCAGAGTTAATAGGTCTTTTCTTTTCCCATGATTAATGTACATTTGTACACACAGGCATACGTGAAATTTGAAATGTACCATTGTGATGGTGTTGTTATAGCATAAACAAAACAATTATCCATTTTTTTTCAATGTTCAAACTTGAGTGAACCTGGCCTTTTGACCTCAGTTAATGATATTTATATCATGCATATACCGATCAGTATGGCCTATCCCAGTTTAGTAGCAATCTCAATCACGAAATGACATATCGCACAGGCAATAAAGTTGCACAGGAAAACAAACAGACGGACATACCTGAATTCTGACTAGAATAACGATTTATCCATATTTCACAGCCCAGGATTTTACGAGCTTTGATGTGCCCCATGGGCGAGGAACATGTATACCCACAGACCGAACATGAAATTTCCCATTTACAATGCAGAAATCGGATACAAAATCATGCAGGCTGATGCGGCTTGGTCTGTTTGAATGTGGTGAGATGGCAGACTAAATTGAATTATGTGCACGAAGGTGAGATGCGATTACGACTGGTGTCAGAATTTATTTCATGTTGTATGGGAAACGTGAACGTCCTTGCTGGCAACGGTACGGCCGTTCCCGAAACACATTGGAACTCGACTAGCTCTGAAATCACCGACGGAATACAGCTGAAAAATGGCGGACAAAGAAAGGAGGTAATCTTTACCTCGTTAATTAGTCCATGTGTTGTCATTACTTATAAATAACCCTATGGAATGGATGATTTACTTTTCCTTCAATGTATCTAACTTTCTAACTACTAACTTGAGTAATTCAGATGTAATTTGGGATACCGTGTGTTAACGCACTAATGAACAGTACTAGATCACCCTGATTCCGTGCTTTTACACACGGTATTCCAAATTGCAGCTCAAATACTAAAGTTAGTATGCCGAATATAAGAGAAGTTGAAAGAAAAATGCATCCTCCATTCCATAGGGTTATTTATATAGTACATGCTAGCACATGGACTAATTAACGGGATAAAGAAAACATTACCTCTTCCAATCAAGTAATTTGTCAGCCATTTTTCAGCCGTATATCGTCGGAGATTTCCAGCGCTTGTCGTGTTTAGTCGATGCGTTTCGGGAACGGTTGTACAGTTGTCAGCAAGGACGTTCACGTTTCCCACAACACCAGTTGTAATCGCATCTCATTTTTCTTCACATAATCCGATTTCGTCTGCAGTTTTATCTCATTCAAACAGACCAAGTCCCATCAGCTTGGATTTATATCCGATTTTCTGTATTCCTTTCCCATTGTTAAGAGGGTCTGATTTTGCGCAGTTTTTATTCGTTAACCCTACCCGGCCTGGGTGGGGGGGGGGGGCAAAATGGCGCCTCCTACCAAACTTTCGGCGCTATCTCCGGAACGCCAAAAAATTGAGAGCTGAAACTCCTTGACTTTTTAGATTATCATATTGGGGTCATTTTGACCTAAAAGACAGAAAAGTGATGTTTTTGTCATATTTCTTCAAAATTTCTGCTTTTTGCAATGAAAAGTGGGCAAAAACTATTTTATTTCACATCACATTAATATTTACTAATTTATCATGCAATTTTTGCGGAGAAATTGCATAAATCAAAAAATCGGAAAATCCGACCGAAAAATCGACCCCAAAAATGCCGTTTTTGAAGATGACGTCATCAAGGCGGCCATCTTGCATTTTTTTTCTACATTTTCTGGTAAAGCTTGGCCCAAGGGTATAGTGTAGTAAGTTTCAGCCCCCTATCTCAAGTGGTAAGAAAGATAATTAGGGGCGAGGCTTTTCGCCCCCTTCCCCCAGGCCAGGATAGGGTTAAAGAATACAGGCATTCAAATAACCATAGTTTTTGTTACTTTTCATAAATCCGTTAACGTCAGGTGTCACTTTGCTCAGCATTGAATGAGAATCCGTTACATATCAATATTTATGCAAACGTCATAAATGTGCGAGAGTACATGTATATCCAAATGTCAACTAAAGCGAAGATTTTTAAAAAATCTCAAGTTGGAAGTTTTATGTGGGCAATAGGTCTGAATATAACTCAACAAAACTGCGGGTAATGTCTTGTTTACACAGGTTTAGGGGAAATTACCAAGAAATAGTCAAAACTGCTCCAAATTAGCAAAGTACAGGTTACGGAAAACTAGGAGTCCTGTTGGTTAAATATGAATAGATTTGTACTTTAGCCTCAGACCTCCAACGTTGAGATTTAATCTTTGTCAAAGTACTTTATCAAGTTATTGTTATTATGTCAGTATGGCTCTGAAAAAACTATTGTGACGTCGCCAGGAAACATTCCCATAATAGATGTATCGATAAGGACACCTTTTTAACCGTTTCTAAACTTGGTCAAATGTTTTGTTATTAGTAGATGTTCCTCACAGCTACACATGTTGCCCTCAATTGTAGGCTGTTCCAAACTACAGCATATCGGGGAATAAGCTTCCAGAACATCTGAATCCAATTTTCGACATTAGGGTAAGTTTTAAGGATAGAGGCCCCATTACACGATTTATGTTCTCAAAGTAAAGGCAGACAAAACAACAAATATTGTATATCCCACAAACAATTATATTGATTTACGTTCTTTCCTGGTCAAAACAACCCCAAATTCCTAGCATAAGGTAATCGAAGTGTAACAAGCAGCCAGAGGATGCTAGGTCCCCCGCCGAAATGGCAGCAATATTTTTTAGCATTGTTGGTCTCAGGGGATATACATGAGGGAGGCTGCTTCATAGGCGTTGGATGTGGAAGGGTCTTTCTGCCTTCCCAAGTTTTAAGATCAACTCAGAACGATTGACTGAAAGTTGATTGCTTCTGTGATATAGTTTCCATGCAGTGAAGCACCGAGAAGCATCCCCAAGTGACATCTCAAGGCATTATCTGCAAACCAAATTTGACGAGAAGCTGAAGGCATCAACCTGTTGCCCGGAAACCAAATTTTAAATTTGCCACCAGTTGTCGCCACCTGTAGGTGCAAGTGAGCGAAATGCAATCCCAAACATCATCTCATGGCATGGTAGCCTACATGTATTAGCCTATAGTATCTTCTACAGGGGGCCAATGATCGGCTGATGCAGCAACAACAGCATTTTCCCAGTTAGACGGCAGATTTTGAAATCAAAAACGAGGCCGCGCTATGTCATCAGTCAACTGAGACAGTCGCGTGGTTGTGTATGAAGATTGGGGTGGGTCTTATCTAATAGTGATCCAATGAAAATGCTCGTATTAGTTTAAAATGGCGGGGTCGAATGACCAATCACTGAACGGGAGACAGCTGGGACAGTACGTTGACACTGTCTGTTAATACAGGGGGCGTCGGAAGCAAATTCAAAGTGGTACGGCCACTATCATTGCACTTTAGGTGAGGATCCAGGGGCCGCCCAGGCCCCAGATGCTCCTGGGATCTAGATCGCCGAAGAAGCGTTCGGAGCGATTTCTGGCGTCAATCAAAATCACTCTGCATTGAAGTATATTTTTAGTTCTTTCCTAACCCTTTTACCATGAAAACGCAATCGATGGTTTTCTGCGATGCTGAATTACAAAAAATTGTGTATAGTATAGTACTTTATCCTAGGCACATCGTGTAGAAGTAACCGAGATGATGCATCGATAATGTATACCAAATTTTACATTAAGCATTTGAACAGTGTCAGAGATAGAGATCATTAATGATTTTACATAAATTAAAGATGGTTGCCCATCCTCCCGTCACTCAGAGGAACTAATGTGGTTATTCATTAATGTAAGTCTCTTCATACATCGATGCTGTAAATCAAGTTTCGTATAGAACATTTGAATGGTATCAGAGATAAACATCATTAAAGATTTTGAATAAATTAAAGATGGCCGCCAAGATTTCCGCCCAATCAGAGAAACCAGATCTGTCATTCATCGTAAGTCTCTTGATACATCAATGATGTATACCAAATTTTACACTGAGCACTCCAACGGAATCAGATATAGAGATCATTAATGATTTTGCCTAAATTAGAGATGGCCACCAAGGTTTTCAGTCAATCAGGTCCCGATTCAAAGTATCTGGATGTATCGATGATATATACCAATCTTCATATAAAACAATTGAATGGTAATTGAGATATGTAGGCTATCATTATCGATTTCGCATGAATTAAAGGTGGCCTCCAGGGTTCCCAGCTAATCAGAAAAGCCTGTTTGGTAATTCGTTGAAAGTTGCTTGATGTATCGATGATGTATATCAAATTTCGTATTGAACAGTTGAATGGTTTCCGAGATATGGATCATTATCCATTTTGCATGAAATTAAAGATGGCTGCTAAGGTTCCCACCCAATCAGGCCCCAATTCTATAGGCTTCTGGTCCTTGACTAGGTAAATAAGCATACCAAATTTGGAATTCATCAGCGGAACAGTTTTCCGGCTATCTCGCTCACGAACGGACGCACGGACAGACGGACGTACAAGATGATGACAATACCCCATGGCCAAAATTGGCCGAGGGCTAAAAACATGGGTCTGTGCCTGATAAATTTTAAGCCTTTTGGGGTTGCAACTCATTCATAGAAAGCTCCCTGTACATGAACAACTGCACTGACAACTGCATGCCATCATCTGTCAGTCTGAAGACCGGCAAGGTTGAATTCAGTTCAATTCAGGAAATTGATCATATGCACAGTGTGCACCCAAACATTAGGAACACAGTTGTAATTAATATAGTAATATACATGTGTGGACACAAATGATTCGTGCAGAAGCTTCAGGGTAAATCATATGATGTGCAATACAATTATTTGTTAGCAAAATTGAAGGAAATGTTGTCCTTCGTTTAAGATGACACGAAATTCAAAAATCAGGGATTCAGTACTGCGGGGATTTCCCCGCCAGTTATTTCACATTATACTTCTGAAATAAAATATGGTTGATGCAAAAGCTTTAGGGTAAATCATATGATCTGGAATAGAATGATTTCATATAGCAAAATCGAAGGCCCATTTTGACTGGAACGGACAAGAAGAAGAGAAACTCAGTGATGCCACCTTCAGGCAGATGTTGCTGAAATGCAATACGGACTGGCGTCCTGTTGCAAGGAATGCGTATTCCGAATTTCGGAATAATCCAACACAGCATTAGGAAGTTATCGCTTCGAACAGATGTACACGGAAAAAAAATCTATTTTGACCCAGTGGCGCCACCTTCAGGCCGATGTTGCTGAAATGCAATACGGACTGGCCTCTTGTCGCAAGGAATGCGAATGCTGAATTTCGGAAGAATCCAACAAAGCGTTAGGAAGTTATCGCTTCGAACAGACATGCACGGACGTACACGAACATCCACGGACACAAAGAAGTAAGATCCAGTGGCGCCACCTTCAGGCAGATGTTGCTGACATGTAATACAGACTGGCATCTTGTCGCAAGGTATGCATATTCCGAATTTCGGAAGAATCCAACACAGCGTTAGGAAGTTATCACTTCGAACAGACGTACACGGACATTCACGGATACGAAGAAGCAAGAACTAGTGGCGCCACCTTCAAGCAGATGTTGCTGAAATGCAATACGGACTGGCGTCTTGTCACAAGGAATGCGTATTCTAATTTTGGAAGAATCCAACAAAACTTTAGGAAGTTATCACTTCGAACAGACATGCACGGACGTACACGGACATCCACGGATGCAAAGAAGCAAGAACTAGTGGCGCCACCTTCAGGCAGATGTTGCTGAAATGCAATACGGACTGGCCTCTTGTCGCAAGGAATGCGAATGCTGAATTTCGGAAGAATCCAACAAAGCGTTAGGAAGTTATCGCTTCGAACAGACATGCACGGACGTACACGAACATCCACGGACACAAAGAAGTAAGAACCAGTGGCGCCACCTTCAGGCAGATGTTGCTGAGATGTAATACAGACTGGCATCTTGTCGCAAGGTATGCATATTCCGAATTTCGGAAGAATCCAACACAGCGTTAGGAAGTTATCACTTCGAACAGACGTACACGGACATTCACGGATACGAAGAAGCAAGAACTAGTGGCGCCACCTTCAAGCAGATGTTGCTGAAATGCAATACGGACTGGTGTCTTGTCGCAAGGAATGCGTATGCCGAATTTCGGAAGAATCCAACTAAGCGTTAGAAAGTTATCGCTTCGAACAGACATGCACGGACGTACACGGACATCCACATACGCAAAGAAGCAAGAACTAGTGGCGCCACCTTCAGGCAGATGTTGCTGAAATGCAATACGGACTGGCGTCTTGCCGCAAGGAATGCATATTCCGAATTTCGAAAGAATCCAACAAAGCGTTAGGAAGTTATCGCTTCGAACAGACATGGACGGACATCCACGGACACAAAGAAGCAAGAACCATTTTAAAGTCCCCGGCCGCGTTGCGGCGGGGGACAAAAAGAAAGAAAACAAATACT
Organism: Hanleya hanleyi; assembly: GCA_036873755.1. Taxonomy (NCBI): domain Eukaryota; kingdom Metazoa; phylum Mollusca; class Polyplacophora; order Lepidopleurida; family Hanleyidae; genus Hanleya; species Hanleya hanleyi. The sequence continues at coordinate 18,349 of JAVTVY010000707.1, forward strand.
GACGTCGATTAATCCATTTTAAACATAACCAGAAGTTACTGTGTTGCTATTTCACAAAAAAAAAGAAAACAAAAACATGTTAGGTATAAGTCATCTGGATCTACATGCAGCTACAAATATCGTTGATCATCTGTGCACATCATATCAACACTACGATAACTTTACCCCAATAAATCCAACTACAGCAACTATGTTTCGTTGTATACCCTTTATTATGTAGGAGATTAATATTTTAGGCTGGAAAACTTTTACATTTTGCCTACTTTCCGACGTTAACGTTTCCAATTTATCAAGACAAGCGGATAGTTGATGTTTTAGGTGGAATGACATGAAAGCGAACAAGTGAATATTCGATACAGATGTGCAACTTGCACAGAGGTAATGTACACTCCATACGTAAATGACTGTACAACGCAAATATTTGTCTAACCCGAATATCAATAGGTTAAACGTGAGCCCTACAACTTGGCCATTTGGAATATCTATCAAATTGCACGTCTTCAAACTAGAACATAGGATACTTATCCATATTCTTTAGCTTATCTTAATTATAATTAATATCCCAGTATAGAGACAATTATCACACCCACAGTAGCTATATGTACAGGCCTACATGCACGAATATACATTCACAATGCCGGTATGTTCACATTGAGTAAAATCTTTGGACAAAACATGTAAACTGATGACGGTGGTCTCGATTTAATATTGTTATTTTGGACAACCCGATTTCCGTGCACTATTCTGTTTGGCATGATTCCAGTTGGAGTAAAACATATTCATGAAATCAGATTTATGGGAATAATTAAAACCATATTACATATACACATACAGTGGATAAAAATGTGACCATGTGCGGTACATGAAAAGTGATCTTTTCGTCGTTTGTACTGCTTCCTGCATTTCTGCGGCGAAACGTGGGCAAAAACTGTGTTATTTCACATAAGATTATTATTGACTAATTTATCATGCAGTTATGCATCCATCTTGGATTTTGTTCACATTCCTGGTAGAGATTGACCCAAGGGTATAGTGTGGTAAGATTCAGCCTCTTAGCTCAAGGGGTAAGAAGAATAGCTAGGGGGAGGGGCCGAAGCGGTCCTTCGCCAGGTCACGAAAGGTCTCAAGAAGCCCAGAGTTAATGTCGTAAGACCAGTTGCGATATCAAAGGTCGACATGTCGGCGATGTTAAGGGCTTCTACACACGTTACAGTGTTGCAGAACTTTGAAACCACTTCGAGGTTCCACTCTACTAAATCCCTGTCTTACAACATGAGTAACTTAGTGGAGCATTTATTGATAACAGCATAGTTAGCCCAGAATCGTGATTGGGATAAGACCATGGATTAAGCGATATTATATTCTTTCATTCTTTTTCCCGAGGCAAACGAGTCATTTTTGGTTCAAACCCTGGTCGTAGTTCAACAACACCCGTTTCCGAAATAGACTATCATTATAATAAAGATTAATTGCGAATGACACATTTAGCAGAAAATCGGGATAGATAATTGACCTAAATAATATAAGAATGAATGTGAATTGTAGTAAACCGGTATGCCAAGTTTCTTTAGGTGACAAGGCCGTAGTTGTATTTTTGGTAACGCCTATTCTAAATACAAAATTTATTGAAAAGATTTTTGTTTGGTCATGTGAAAATGTTACGCACATAGCAGTAGCCATATCCCTTCTCGTGACACATTCCTATGTAATTTTGAAACAAACCCTGACGATATTACATTAGTAAATTTAAATTTCGTTGATTGTTATAAATTCAGGAACATATTCAGGTCAAAGCTAAACTCCAACATTGGAATTTGAACAACGAGAGAGACAGAATTAAATTTAACGTCGCGTTGAGCAATATTTCAGCTATATAACGACGATCAAATACAATTCTATCTAAGGAAAATCAACAATCCACCAAAAATGTGATAGACAACACATCTAAAAATTGGCACACACAATAAAATTTATTTAATAAACCGATGGCTCTCAAATACATTAAATCGAATCCTACCCCACCCGATTTGCAAAGAAAACACTAAAATAAAAAATTCGAAAAATCTGACCGAAAAATAGACCAAAAATTCATGTTTTGAAGATTACGTCACTGTGACGTCATCAAAGCGGCCATCTTTACAGTTGTTCACATTTTGTGTAGATCTTGACTCAAGGGTGTAGTGAGGTGAGTTTCCGCCCCTAGCTCAAGGGATAAGAACAATATGTTGGGGCCGAAATGTCCCCTCTCCCAGGCAAGGACAGGCCCCAAAAGCCCAGGTCATATAGGATTGAACAAATCATGAGCTTTTGTCCATCTAGCTTTTAGACATTTCATTTGACATAAAAGCGGTAGTTGGTGATCAAACAAAATGTCGAGGATTTAAACTTCGTGTACTACCTTGATCCCAGTTGCATCTAAAGTTCTAGACCTTTGTGAGATTTATACTTAATGCAAAGTGTATATAATTTTTCTTAGCCTTGGGAAACTACAAGTCTTTATATCTATATGTATTTTCTCTTAACAACCAGTTTCAAATCCGAGCCTTTTCTTAAATTATATATCGATGAAGGAAGATTGTGAGCTCAACGAACGGGTTCAGCATGGTCCGAAAGTGGTCACTTCCACAAAGATCACCAAGTACATTCTTCAAATACAGGGAGGTCGCAATTTGAGATGTTTAATGCTAAATAGGTTTCTTTACCTGGACGAAAGTATGTTTTAGGAAAGGTCACTGAAGGCATACAAATAATTGTATATGAAATCTTCTAGGACTTTTCCTTCGGCAATGTTCTTTGTCCTCTCAAAGTATGCTTAGACCATTACAATCTCCGAGTAATAAGCATGGTTTGGGGTCATACAGGATTTGAAGTGCAGCAAGGCGGAAAGCATCAGGAGGAGGAATATAAACCGAACATAATGTTGAAACGGAATTTCCAAACAACAAGAACGGCTACAGTTTGTAAACCCGTCTTTAAATCAATAGGACTAAATCCGTCTTTAAATCCACAGGACTATGTAAAACACTCGTTTTAATAAGTATTGACGAGCCGTCTTTAGCCCTTCCATGTTCTTTTAAAGCGTAGAGGTAAGGTGTATATTGCCGTAATTCAAATTTATTTTATCTGCTTCTTTCAGTAAAGTCTCATTTCAACAAAGGCACTATCTGGGCTAACAACTGGAGCTCATTTAAATTGGCCAAACTCTTCTGCGTTTCCATTGAAGGAGGGTTGGAGACTGAGCCAGTTTTAGTCTATGTAAAGAAATAACATAACAGACCGCTCAGACAAAACCAACTTAGCCATTGTTTACCATTTAATTGCAATTTATGCATTGCACAAGTGTGATAACAAGTTAATGGCATAGAAACACACTGATTAATACAGGCCCACCATTATCATTTATGGGCGGGCGGGGGCATAAGCTCCAGGTATGCAAACTGGTTCAAAATTGCCCCGAGTCAGACTAAAAATGGGCTCTCCTAATCACTCGTTTTAAATAATTTCCAAGGTACAGTAACATGTTTGGTGACAAAAATTGAAGCATTATGTTGTACCAGTTAAATGTGTGGACACAAATATGATTCATGCAAAAGTTTTACGATAAATCTGATGTAGAATAGAATGATTTAACAGCAAAATTGAAGACAAATGATGTCCTTCATTTAAGGCGACGCGAAATTCAAACTAACAGGGGTTCGATACGGCCGGGATTCCCCTGCCAGTTATTTCATATCATACTTCTGAAATAAAATATGGTTTGTACAAAAGCTTTCGGATAAATCCATGTCATTTCATCAGTCAACATTAAGGAAGCTCTCACCAAGTTTGGTCAGGCCCGACTTGATAGATCTGCAGGTAATACGCGGACAAGAACATGTTGATGGGCATAGATAACAGTGCAAAAGCTGAGCCATCAATAAATAATAAAAAAAAATAATTAAAAATCATGAAATCATCATAGCCATCAGCAAATCTAAGCATTTCATCAGTCAACATTCAGGAAGGTCTCACCAAAGTTTGGTCGGACCCGATTTCATAGATCTGCAGATATTCAGCGGACAAGAAAATGTTGACGGACGGACGGACGGACGACCGGACGGACGGATGGACGTACGTACATGGCAACGACAAGACCCCACAGCCCTATGGGCTGAGGGGTAAAAACGTTTTAAACTTGGACGGTCTGTCTGCTGAATAGGACCGGAGTTTGAACAATAATATAAGAAGTTATTCCCGGCGGTTTCGCAGCTAATACTGAGCAAATCGTCAACTATAGTTGAAAGCGGAACAACTCACCGCGGAGCACATTCCAATCCGCATTGCGCAAACTCATTGCTGTACGTCACCAATTTAGTGAAGAATGAAGGATGGTGTCCCGTCGAAATGTTCCTTAGATTTCCATACACTGCAAGTGCTCAGAGGTCAGGGCCATGGCACAGCTATAGAATAATGTCAAAAACATTTGTTTGGAAAAGAAAAATTGAAATTTAGTTTGACGTAGCATGTAATATTCACAGGTCCATGGAATCGTATAAAATTTACAGACGTGAAGAATATGGAGACAGTTTGTTGAGCAGAATAATAATTACACGAATGTAGCCAGTGCGAATGATACAACACCAGAACTACCTAGACGATTAATATTTTGCCATAAGCATTTCTATCGTAACAGAATGCAAAAAACTGGTGCTTGGTAATACGGATGATTGGTTGCATAACGCAAGCATTATGGTTTTCCCTCGGCATACGCTCGCTGTGTTATATGTCGAATTTCTATCTAATTATTCATAGCCGATATGTCTCTGAACTAAATCGATATTTTCTATCTAGATACATGTCCGCAGAAAACCTCTACGTTAGTTTCGTTTTTTGGGCAAGTTATTTTGCGCCCAATGTTTTTGGCGACAAGCTCTGTATTGGAAATACGCACAGACCTAAACCGTCTGACAAACGTTTATCGGTACCTTCACACACGGGATTTTAAATGTAAATGTTTCCTGTTTTATTCAAGGGGGATGTCCTTTGATCTTGGTTAGCGCTCTACAATCGCTCTTATTAAAAGTTGGCAGACGGATACGGCAGTTCCCCCAAGCTCCTGTTATGGCCATTATGTTAAATCGTATGCTATCGCCTAGCCTTGTTATTATCGATTTTCAAGATATTCAGGCAAACCGAAAACCTTTCGCATCTCTCATTTTTTATGATTTGTACAGCTCATGTGTGTTTTAATGTCAATATTTTTCATGTATATTTCTCCCTCGCCATAAAATAAGTGTTCTATACCAATACTGAATTTAGAATAAAAAGCAATGATCATGTTGTTGAATTGGACCAGGCCAATGACACTTGCATTATACAGGGATAACTAATGCTAACACCGATCGAACAGTTTAGTCCAATATAACAGGAGGAGCTACCAAAACCCACCCTCAGAGCTGTGTAAAGAACGATTTAAGTTTGAACGAAAAGTAAGAAACACTGTGTGTTTCAATCCTTCTGCTTCGGTCTCCAAGTAGCAGACTCTCTTTACTCTGAGGGCATGGTTTCAAATTTAATTAGGGTATACTAAGCGATTATTGTCTTTGCTTAACCCTATCTAGCCTGGGCGATTTGGGGTGTACCGCAGCCTGGGGGGGGGGCCGAAAGTGCCACCACCCCCCCCCACCCCCCCCCCAATATATTTTCGCTATCGCTAAGGCTAGAGGGCTGGAACTTACCACACTACATGTTGTATATCTTTGGGTCAAGCTCTGTAAGAAAATGTGAAAAAAATCCAAGATGGCCCCATGATGACGTCATTGTGACGTCATTTTCAAAAAGAACATTTTTTGGACGATTTTTCGGTCAAAATCTTCGATTTTTTTTGTTTTGTTTTTTCTTCGCAAAAACTGCATGATAAATTAGTAAATAATAATCTGATATGAAATAAAATAAGTTGTACCCACTTTTCCGTACAGAAAAGCAAAATGTTTGAAGAAATATGAGAAAAACATCACTTTTTCTTGTACCCCACACGGCCGCCATTTTGAAATTACCCATGATCCACTGCTCGCGAGGTTATGGAAATAGGCCCAAAATGACCCCAATATGATAACCTATAACGTCACCAAGTTTCAGCTCTCCATTTTTTTGGCGTTCCGGAGATATCGCAGAAAGTTTGGTAGGGGTTTCATTTTGACCCCCCTCTCCCAGGCCTGATAGGGTTAATGGAGGAAGGGAGGGAGGGGAAACAAATCAGGGGTTGTTTTTGGTGATGCTAACACATATGGTTTCAGTAAAATGCATAGAATCGCGTTGAATCAACATAATGCCGTTTTGCGTAATTTTTGAAGAAATATGACGAAAACATCACTTTTCTGTTACCCCACAAGTAGTATACAAGGAGTCTTTCATCCAATTAGCGTCTCACTGCGCATGCGCAGACTTTGTTTGTGTGTGAGAAGTGTGGATGTGCGCATGCGTGAGTGATATGTGAGTGGGTGTGGGTTCAAAATGGCGGCACCTTTATTTTCTACAGACCACTTAAAGTCCGCCATTTTGAACCCACACCCACTCACCCAGTGCACTGACTGACCTGGGTGAGTGGGCGTGGGTTCAAAATGGCGGCTTGTGGTGTTGTGTGTGTAAAATAAGGTGCCGCCATTTTGAACCCACCTCCACTCACCGGGGTGAGTGAGTGCACTGGTGTGAGTGGGTGTGGGTTCAAAATGGCGGCTTGTTTTTACGGGGCTGGGAGTTGAGTATCCGCCATTTTGAACCCACCTCCACTCATCAATTGACGTGGTGTGGTGTGGGTTCAAAATGGCGGCTTGGTTTTAAGGGCGTGGGAGGTGAGTATCCACCATTTTGAACCCACGTGAAAAAACGTATAAAAGCAGTCGATTTTTAGGGAAAGGGGGTGTATTTCAATTTGACTTACCTGACCTGCCTGTCTGCCTCCCTGCCTGCCTGCCTGCTTGCCTATCCGCTTGTATGAGACGAAAAGCATGAGACGTGGAGAAGATTTTCCCTTGGACCCAGCAGCACCTCCGGTTGAAGTCTTGCCTGAAGACGAGCGTGTGAGGGTCATTTATCAACGACACTGGGCTACCATACGCCATTGTTTTCACCGTGACCGTCGTCTTTTGGACTTGTACAATTTTCGGCTGGAGGACCTTACGTATCTCACTACATATGCCGAGAACATTTTCAAAGATCAGGTGACGGCCTATAAGTTGAATATGACATTTGGGTATATCTTACGGCACAAGGAGACGGACCAACTGCGGTATTTCTATCCCAGCAATAATACCTATGTGTTTGATCAGCCGTTCACGGTGACGGATGCGATTTCTCTCGAGCCACTCATCGACCAATTGACTACGTTGGATCCATTGGAATGGGCCCAGTTGCAACGCCCCAATACCCAATGGCTTGTGGAAATGGTGACTAACGTCACATTTTTCGTCACGAAAATGCGAGATCACCCGATCGGTGCTCCTGTACAACTTCCCCCGTGGTTGCTTCATCGAAAAGGCCTGAATGGATTAACAGGAGGGCGAAAGGGGCCCTACAAAGACCTGAAATGTCTGTTTCGATGTTTGGCCGTGCATCTGGACGAGTGTAACCCCCACGCTTGTGACACAGTGGCCGATGGCTATTGGGAGCAGTATTTAGAGCAGCAAGACATGGATAAGCGGCACTTCCGTGGAGTTCCCTTTAAGAATTTGGATGACGTGGAAAGACTGTTCGATATTAATATCTTTGTTTATCGATTACGATGCGAGGAGGAGGATACATTTGTGGCTGAATTGGTTCGGCGATCAACAGAACGGTATGCTGCTACGATCAAAGTCAATGTGTTCGATGACAATGGCGTGAGTCATTTTTCCCTCATTTACAATATGAGCCAGTACGCTCAGTCTTTCAGTTGTGCCCAATGCCATCGTGTGTTTAAAAAGTCTTACAACTTACATCGCCACGAGAAAACCTGTGACAACAGTGTCAAGCGAGACTATCCGGGTGGAGTGTATCATAATGCACCTACTATTTTCCAGGAACTGGCCGATGAGGGTGTGATGATACCGGAGGAGGACCGTTATTTTCCCTTCCGGGCATGCTATGATTTTGAGGCCCTGTTAGAGCCCATGGACCTGTTTTCGGCTAAAACACAGTGGACGCAGCGCCATATTCCTCTGAGTGTCAGCATTTCATCCAACGTACCTGGCTATGACGCTGCTCCGGTGTGTTTCGTGTCCACGGGGGAATCCCATGAGTTGATCACCCGTATGATGGAGTATTTAGAGAAAGTCAGTGCGGCCAGTACGGAATTGTTGGTGGCCAAGTTCGAGGACGTACTGGCCCAGCTGGACGATCGCATTCCTGAACCCGGTGTAGCGTTCAGCGATGATGAAGAGTCCGAGTCCGAGTCGGAGCCGGAATCCCAGTCGCAGCCTCTGCAGTCGCAGGATGTCCCTTTACCCAAACCCTATGCGGCCAAATTGAAGTTACGGTTCCTTCAATACTTAGGTCAGTTACCGGTGCTCGGCTTCAATTCGGGAAAATACGACTTGAACATGGTGAAAGAATTTCTCTACCCTTACTTGGCGCAGTCCGATACCCTCAAGTCGGTGATCAAGAAGGTTAATAACCATATGGCCCTCACTACCACATCACTGCATTTTCTCGATGTACGGAACTATTTAGCTCCTAATTGTAGCTATGACCAGTGGGTCAAGGCCTATAATTGTGCCCAAACCAAAGGTTATTTTCCTTACACCTATATGACGAGCCTGGACCGCTTAGAAGACACCCAGTTGCCACCCCGCGAAGCGTTTTACAATGACCTGAAAGGGGAAGCTCTGCCGGAGGCCACCTACATCGAACTCCAACAAGTGTGGAACCGTCACAGCATGAAGACGTTGCGAGATTTCCTGGTGTGGTATAACAACCTAGATGTGGTTCCCTTTCTCAAAGCGGCCGAGAAAATGGTGCAACTCTTTCGTCGCCAAATGCATGTGGACATATTCAAGGAGTGCTTAAGTTTACCCGGTCTGGCGCTTCGCCATCTGTTTCAAGAGTGTCCTACGTACTTTTCACTCATACAACAAAAAGATGCAGACATGCACGATTGTTTGAAGCGGAACATTGTGGGGGGCCCTAGCCTTATTTTTCACCGCTACCATGAGAAGGATGTGACTACTCTCCCCAGTGGGAAACCGTGTGCCAAAATCATTGGGTTTGACGCGAATGCCTTGTACTTGTGGTCGCTCGCCCAACCCATGCCCAGCGGTCATTATACGCGTTGGTGTGCAGAAGGACGGCATTTTACACCGCAACGGACACCGTACAAACATCTTGCCGACCAGTGGTTGGACTGGGAAGCCTATCGACGAGCGATTTATATTCGTCACCAGACCAACGCCACAGAGAAGCGGATAGGAGATCGCCGACTCCCCGTCGATGGGTTTGCCCTTGTCCAAGGAACACCGACCGTTTTCCAGTTTTATGGCTGTTACTGGCACGGTCACGAATGTCATTTCAGCGCGGGACGCTTCAATGAGCGACGTGGAAAATCGGCACAAGAATTACGCGAATAAGTAGTGGCCAACGGGGATTACGTGAAAGAGCGAGGCTTCCATCTCATTGAGATGTGGGAGTGTGAATTTCACACCATGTGCAAGGCCCTGCCCCATTTACAACGGTTCCTAAAAGAACGTGAGTACCCCTTGAGTCGTCGGCGACTGCTGAGTATGCCCCAGATGTTGGACGCCATTCGTTCGGGGCAGCTCTACGGCTTTGTAGAATGTGATTTGCATGTTCCCGACACTCTCAAGCCCCTCTTCGCCCAGTGTTCGCCTATCTTCAAGAATACGCTGGTGGGTCGGGCTGACATTGGAGAGACCATGGGCGCCTATGCGGAGCAACACGAGTGTTTGCCTAAACCTCGCCGCATGTTGATTGGGAGTATGTGGGCCGAGAAAATCTTGCTGGGCACGCCCTTACTGCAGTGGTACATGAACCACGGTTTGGAAATTACTCAAATCTATCAGGTAATCCAGTACGTACCTGGGGCTTGTTTTGCCGAGAATGCGGACCTCGTGACGAAGGCCCGTCGTCAAGGTGATGAATACCCGAGTCAGGCCATCATCGCTGAATCTTGGAAACTCACTGGCAATGGTTATTACGGAAAAACAGTAACGAACCAGGATAAGCACGTCAACGTGAACATTTGTACTACTACCCAAGCCCGCAAAAGTTTCGATCCGTGGAGGTGATCGATGACGACACCTATGAAGTCACTTCAGCCAAGAAGACTATTCGATATAATTTACCCCTGCAGATTGGATGTATGGTCTATCAGGTGGCCAAGCTGAGGATGCTGGAATTCATCTATGATTTTATGGGTGTATATTTTAATGCGTCAGACTGGCAACTCATGGAAATGGACACAGATTCGGCCTACATGGCCGTTCCCCACCCGGACTGGGAGTCACTCGTCAAACCCGAGCTAAGGGATCAGTATGAGGCGGAACGGGACCAGTGGCTACCCCGACGCGATCACTACACCTACGATAAGCGGACACCCGGGCTCTTCAAGCTGGAGTGGAGCGGAGATGCTATGATTGCTCTCTCCTCTAAGACCTACTACTGTTACGGAGGAGACGGAGGAGAGGAAAATAAATTTAGTTGTAAAGGGGTGAGCCGGCGCGATCCCAACATCGACAAAGCTCTCTACCTGGGCGTGTTGCAAAGCCAGGCCAGTGCGAGTGGCACTAACCGAGGATTCCGGGTCGTCGACCACCAGATGCGCACCTATATCCAGCAACGAGACGCCTTTACTTTCTTTTATCCCAAACGAAAAGTATTGGCCGACGGTGTGAGCACCACTTACTTGGACTTGTAAAATGTCGAACTATAACTGTGGATACACAAATGTAAAAGTCAGGATGGCCGAGTGGTCTAAGGCGCCTGTGTGTAAATGCAGGTCGGCGAATGCTGTCGTAGGTTCGAATCCTACTCCTGGCAGAACTTTTTTGTACCTTAACCCCTACTATTTTGTACCCTGTATTCTATTTGTATAGTCTAATCCTTGCTTGTTGACTTAAATAAAAAGAGAAAGTCAAAACCCATCATTGTGTTTTTTCATCTTTTATTCAACAATGAACGTCAGAACAACAACGTCATAACAATAACAATAAACAAGGGGTCTGCGCGCACGCGCAGTACATTTTTTTAAGTTAACCAGAGAAATGGAGCATGCACATTAAAACGAGAGGCCGTCCAGTCATAGACGAGAACATCCCTGTCTTCGGCTTGACAATAATCATCAAACATATGTACAATGGTAGGCATAGAATGTCCTCTACTCCGGTGAGTGAGATAAAACACACAGTACTGTCCGCACACACTACTCAAGGGGCCTTGTAATCTTTGCGTATTCCAACGCCACTCTGTCGTGGAGACGTCCATGAATTTCACCAAATCGGCATGGAGGGGTGCAAGTCCGTAGGAATCAAAGTATTCGCCTTGGCCATGGGTGTCCACGTACACAGCTACCCAATGTTCACCGGGTCGACTCCTCGTGTCTGTATTCAGGATGTAGGCTGCGGGGGTGGTAGAGTGGGTGGGAAACACATTGCGTGGAAACACACCTCGAAAGGGGATCTTGAGATCTCGCTGGAGTATGCTCATCAGCTGCTCTGTATCCATCTTAGCTGGCGAAGTCACACAGCACGTTTCTTTGGTGATCCACACTGATGACGTTATCAAACTCGGCGTAGCAAATCACGTTAATGGTGTTGGCTAGAGGGGTGGAGAAACGCAGTTCCAACCGTATGTTTCCTTTCTTGAGCAAAGCCAGTTGATGATCGTGTTCCAAGGTGGGGGTGAGGTCAAAGGCGAACAATGTGTACCCCTTCATAAAGTCGTCTCGACTGATGGTATTGCCTTCGTCCTGGTTGTTTTGTCCTGTGGCTGTAAACAGGTTCAGGTAGGTCCGCACATAGTTTCCTTTAGTAAAGTTGGGTTGTAATGGCCGGGCTGGAATTTGATGGCCGGCCACGTGCAGTGCCACAAAGTTAATGTTGAAATGTTTAAAATTGAACGGATTCTCAGCCCAATTTCCATTGAATGCGGTGTTGGTCACACACGCCAGGGTAAGACGTTTAGGCAGATCCCCTAGAAATAAATTTTCACGATTGGCCATCATCGTACCTGATGGCACAGAGAACACCTTGGTCTGTACGCGTCGGATGGGGTACAGGGCTGGTTTTTTCGCTAAGGCTTCCATGTGACCCAGCAACACGCCCTGTTGCAAATCTACCGTGCGGACAAACAGGGCTGCATCTTCAATGACGATCTGGTAATCGATATCGCCCTCTCCAGCGGCCATTAAGGCGAACTTGGGTAAGGACCGGATCAACTTGATCTTGATGGCTACACCGTTCATCATGTAGCGGTCTTGCATGAACAGATCGGCGTGCAGTCGTCCCATCATATCGATGGACTTGCTTTGGGCTGCCAGTCTTTTGCGTGACTCGAACCCAGCATTGCCACCGGTTAGGTTTCCCAGGTATCCGGGTCTATCCCTGAAGTACAGCTCAGCTTGTAAGTGTGATTCTTTGGCATCAATACCGTACGACAACAGCGTTTCCATGTTGGCTCGGTACGGGTACGTATTGGTGGACGTACTGATGAGTTTATCGTTCAGACCTATATCCCCCTGTTGGAACAAAGAGTGCAGCCAAAGATTCACCGGGCCTACTACTTTATCGGCCGCTATGTCCGTTCCATCTATGTTCGTTATTTTGGCTTTCACGTACAAGTAGGTGTGGGCTAAATCCAGGTAGGCCGTATCTTTGTTTTCAATGATAAATTCCACGGGCCCCATCCCCGTCAGGCTAGCCAGGGGTCGATGTTCTACCCAACGTCCTTCGGCTATACTCGTTTGGGTAGGTGGAATAGTCCACAAATCCAATTCACTGTTGGTAGACGGACACGACTCGGAGTGAATGAATGCCATTATGCGAAGATGTCTCTCCTACTATGACTTCTCTTCTTTTTCTTATTCTTCTTCTTCTGGGGCGTAGTCCTTCTCCTCTGGGGTGTGCGTCGTCGGTGTGTTGGACGTTGAATGAATCTGGGGAGTGTTGGTCTTTGTCTTTTAAGGGCTTTGGCGATCAACACACCCCCGGCTTCTTTAGCCCGTCGTTTCAAGGTTTGTCGGGGTGCTGTGCCTTCCATCACATCACCGGCCACGCGCAATCCACTGCGTACCGCTTGTTTTCCCACCGCTTTCACACCCCGTGTCACCATGGGTAAAAACGTTTTCACAATGCTGCCCAGGATGTTCCCCAATCCGTGACCGCGTTGCATGCGTGCCCCGCTAAACACGGGCATGTTTCCGCCCGTTTGTTTCTTGTAGTAGTCGGCATAGCTGGGTGTATGGCACTGGTAAGGCACGTACATTATACGAAGTGAGGAGAGCGAGCTTGTCGGAAAGCAAGTGTCAGCACCACTTTTCCTCGTTCGAATGGGATCGGTCGTCCCCTGTCATCTCTTATATCCACTGTGATCGTGTTGATATCGGTATGTCGTACGGGCAGGTACATGATATGGTTGAAACTCTCGGTGGCTTGTTCGCCATACGTCTTGGTAATGGGCACCACCCGTAACAGAGGTGTGTTCACATCACCCACAATATGGCTGTCCACGGCGTCCGAGTAGACGTACAGTGCGTACATACCTACTTTCATATCCATCAAATAATCCCCGTTGACAATGGTGGCCCCCTTGTAGACGGGGTGAGGCATCCTTAACATTTGCTGTAGCGTTAGCGGTCAGCATGATAGAGCTCCTGTCGTTGTGTACGTCGACATCGAACAATATCTCTCTCTTGATGTTCAAGGATATCAGGCGTGTTGCAGCACCCGTGCTGAACTTTAGGGCCTTGTACTCCATCAAGCCATTCAGACCCTGTATGAACATCTGCGGTGTATCGTATTGGCCTTGGGCCAGCGTCAGTTTGTAGACTTTATCTTCGTAGGACACTTCGTACCATACTTCTCCGTCTTGTACATTGTACCATGAATAAGGGTATTGAATATCCACCAGTCCACATTCCCAGCGTCCCGGTAGATGTAATGGTTGGGGTAATTGCGTGACATACTTGGTCAAGGTGTTGTCAGGAAACACGTCGAATGAGCTATTACTGGGCAACGTCAGGTAAAACATGACGACTGAGTTGTTCTGGCTTCTGCACCGGGGTTTTATAGGAGTTATTAGTACGGTTCCCAGCCCTTGGGCGCCTTAACTCGGCGTCGTGATCGTCGTGGTATGGTCGGTATAGGGGAGGCATAGGGGTGAAATCGCCGTATTTTTTGCCGTGAGGGTGTTTTGGGCGGTGTCTGCGGTTGCCATTCACGTTCCCGGGTAGTGGGGAGACGTCGAGAGGGGGCTTGCATCCACTTCCAGCGTTCACGATTGCCTACCAATTCTTGAGGGATGTGTGTGTCTTTTAACGCCTGAGCAAAGGCTTCCCAGCCCGGGGGATTAGAGTGTTTGCGAGAACGCACCATATCGTTGATCAAATCGGTCATATGAGACCCCGCCACCACTTGGTTACGAATCAGCAGGTTTCCTTCCGCATTCCAATCCATATCGGCATTCTGTTTCACCCGGTTCAACAATAAACGCGCCTTGGTCTTGAAGGCTTTAGGCACACTGGCCAACACTTCCTGTTCCAGTTCAGGTGAGGCCGAGGATGACGGTGGGGGTGGGAGTGGGGTAGGCGTGGTGGTGGTGGTGGGTGGTAGTGTACTAGTACTAGTACTCCCTCCTCTATATTGATCCATAAACGTCTGGTACCGGTTCAGCGTATGATGGTAGAGTTGAATTTTCTCGTGATCGGGCAGTCGACGTTGGAGTATACTATTCATCTCTTCATCCAGAGACTGGAGTTGTTGCACTGTGGCTGGTACGGGATAGGGGGATTGTAAACTCTGTAACAGTCGAGGTTCGACCAGCATCATTTTTTTCGTATGGTCCATGTTTTTAGCGTGCTCCCAAGATGGAACCGAGTAACGGGCCCAGTACAGTAGCGGCTAAGGGAGCGAGGAGTGCGCCGAGAAATCCACCTCGCTGTAACACCTGTTTCTTTTTCTTCACACTGCCCGTTTTCTTGACCAACGTTCGGAGACCTGCCTTGTGCCGTTGCAATTTCCCTTTCTGCAGAGGACTGAGTGGAACATTGCCTTTTAACACATTATGGGCTACTTCACACAAAGACCGGACCAAGTCGGGATCCGCGCCGCGCACCAGGGCC